>JAXIVJ010013469.1:0-37119 GCA_036785665.1 Chirona hameri | reverse complement strand
GGAGTTAGCTTGGTCTCATTTACCGCGCACCTCAAGTGTTCATTGTAACGAAGGCGTAGAGGTATTTTGGATTCCCCAATATAAGAAGCCCCACACAGCCTGCAAGTCAGCTCATATACGACATTTTCATCTGTACATCTACCCTTTTTGATCATTTTACAAGTGTTGCAAGTCCTGTTGCCTGCTGGACATGGCGGGTCCGTGAGTGAAGAATGAACTAATTTGCGTTTTAGCGTATCCGGTGTGTACGAGGCTACGTTTACGTTCAGACCGGAGTTCCGTGCCACCCGCTTCACCTTACATAAAACCGTTTCATCCACATAAGGCAACAATAGGACACCAGTAGCTTAACGATCCGGCCGGCCCGCACCCGCTCCCCACTTCTCGCGCCCGCCTCACGCTCAGCTCCACCCCTCCTCTCCCCCGTGCCCCCGCGCGCCCCTGTCGACCTCTTCACCTGTCTCTGAACACTCTTCAGAATATGTGCCGGATAGCCATTCTTTGAAAAAATAGCCCATATCTTACCTAAGCTTCTTCTTCTTCTGGAAGACGAGAAGAAAAGAAGCTTAGGTAAGATATGAGATATTTTTTTCAAAGAATGGCTATCCGGCACATATTCTGAAGAGTGTTCAGAGACAGGTGAAGAGGTCGACAGGGGGCCGCGGGGGCACGTGGGAGAGGAGGGGTGGAGCTGAGCGTGAGGCGGGCGCGAGAGGTGGGGAGCGGGGTGCGGGCCGGCCGGATCGTTAACGTACTGGTGTCCTATTGTTGCCTTATGTGGATGAAACGGTTTTATGTAAGGTGAAGCGGGTGGCACGGAACTCCGGTCTGAACGTAAACGTAGCCTCGTACACACCGGATACGCTAAAACGCAAATTAGTTCATTCTTCACTCACGGACCCGCCATGTCCAGCAGGCAACAGGACTTGCAAAACTTGTAAAATGATCAAAAAGGGTAGATGTACAGATCAAAATGTCGTATATGAGCTGACTTGCAGGCTGTGTGGGGCTTCATATATTGGGGAATCCAAAAGACCTCTGCGCCTTCGTTACAATGAACACTTGAGGTGCGCGGTAAATGAGACCAAGCTAACTCCGATAGGTGATCATTTTGAGTCATTCTACAAAGGAATCCCTAAGGCAGACAAACTTGCTGATCCTCCTTTGGAAGCTACAGTTTTGATGAAAACGAAAGACCACCCAGATATGAAAATTGCTGAATCTCTGTGTATCAGAAACAAAAAACTGAGCTTGAACGAAAATATGTCATCGTGGCGCATTATCTCAGGATAGGAATGCTTTTTGTATGATTTTTCTTTTTCTTTTTCGTCGTGATTTATATAGCTACTTGCTTAGAACAGTATATGTCATCGTGGCGTGTCATATCAGGATGGGAGTGCGATTTCGTGTGACTGCTTTAACAAATTTGTTCGTCTTTATTCTTTATTTATTGATATAGCTATTGGCTAAGAACAATAATATGCTATCATGGAGCGTGATCTTAGGAATGTAATTTCGTGTGATTGATCTACAAAATGTTCGCCTTTATTTATTTATTTTGAATCTGGTAGGTTTTCAGCTGGGCTGGGTGGAGGATGTAGTCCCTGATTTTCACGAGCTGTGCTAAATGTCTATTCTTGTGTCGTGTATGTGAATGATGTGTTATTTCTATAGCAATACATCTGATGAAGGCTGTGCCCGAATGCAAATGTAAAACAAAGTTTAATTTCTTACTTTGGTACATTCAAGGAGAAGGTCGATTAAACAAACATTAACAGAAATAATGTTCTCTTCAAAATGGCTATCTTGGATTTATTTTTTTTAGTTTTTAACCACCAAAAATGCACAAAACTGATCTACTTTTGGAGAAAACCCACAAAATTAAACTTTTCAAAGATATTAAAAACCGGAATATATATTGGATTACCAATTTTGGCTGGTATCCAAGCCAAATTTCAAAGCAATATCTATATTTTTGACTGACTTATGGCTCCCTAAGTATGAGTAACTCATGACATTTTTTAAAGTTGCGTTTTTGTTTATTTTAGTGACCAGATACAGACATAAATACCACCACTGTATTTCTGAGACAAACTGGTGTAGCAGCATGCCTTTTCTTTATATTAATCTATTGTAAATTTTGACCTTTTATGACCTGATCTTGACCTTAACTTCACGTAAGGGGCATTATATGGGGCCAGGTTGTGAAATAGTTACTTCTATCGAATTCTACGGGTAAAATAACTCATAAAACATGTGTTGCATGACTTTCGTAGACATATTGCCAATAGTGACCTTCTGTTACCTGACCTTGACCTTTGCTCAAAATTCAACTTTCGGTAATGTGGTAGATGGGGCATTCCACGACCAACGACCAGTGCCTGACACCCGACCATTTTTGATTTTGATCAAAATGGGTGTGTATGACAATCTCATGCGTAGAAAACGACTGCACAATCCTAGACCTCTCAGGTCACGTGTTTTCAAGTTATTGCCTCGGGCATTTTTGAAAGTTCACTGAGCAAGGCTAACTTTGATGAGTTGTAACTCGTACACTATTGATTGCAGTTCCCAAAACTGTATATGTTAAAATGACAAAGATGTGACAAATATTTTGGCGATCTCATTGTGTCAAAATTTGACTTTGTGACGTCATGATTTTGTTATCTATTTTGGGTCATTTTTAGGTACCCCTAGCGTCATTGAAGTCAAAATATTTTGACATCAAAACATCTTTGATCAATTAGCTTTCAGTAAAACAAAAATGGTTGTAGTCTTTTTATAAATATTGTATATATATATATATATAATATATATATATATATATATATATATATATATATATATATATATATATATATATATATATATATATATATATATATATATATATATAATATATATATATATATATATATATATATATAATATATATATATATATATATATTATAATATATATATATATATATATATATTATATATATATATATATATATATATATATATATATATATATATATATATATATATATATATGTATATATATATATATATATATATATATATATATATATATATATATATATACTATATATATATATATATATATATATATATATATATATATATATATATATATATATATATATATATATATATATATATATATATATATATATATATATATATATATATATATATATATATATATATATATATATATATATATATATATATATATATAATATATATATATATATATATATATATATATATATATATATATATATATATATATATATATATATACATATATATATATATATATATATATATATATATATATATATATATATATATATATATATATATATATATATATATATATATATAGAGAGAGAGAGAGAGAGAGAGAGAGAGAGAGAGGTTTTAACCCCTATAACTTAGATGACGTTCAAGAAAATGGCTTAAAATTGTTCAGAACCATGTTTTCGATGATGCTGAGCCCAAATATTTCCATTTTTGGGAAAAAACTAAAATTTTGAAACCTTATTTTCAATTTTTTTCTTATTCTTCAAATTTCCAATGCGAAGAGTGTACTGAAAAACTAATGAACCATTTTCAATATCACATTGATCAAATAATCATCCAATTTCAACATAAACGTCAACAAATGCTAAAAACCATGCCACCATTGTGGCATGTCACAATATTGTGGCATGCTTTTGGGCATATTTTTTACATTTCTGGGGACATTCCAAAGTTGATCTGTTGAATTTGAGTTAGAAATCATTCATTTTTTTCAGAACTCCTTCCTGAATTAAAGGGAATGTTTCACCTTTCTGAAAGTTGACAAATATACGCTGGTTGTAGTCGAAAATATGAAGTAAATGCTGCTGAAAACGATGGTGATATTTTTCACTCGAAAAGTCACTTAACTTTATACAAATTAAGTTTTTAGATTTGGACGAATGACGTTATTATTGAGAACGTCGCTGATTGGCTGAGAAAGTGGGATTGGCTGAAAAGGTGGCTGTCAGCCAATCAGTGGTGGCACTAGCCTAGACACCATTTTGCAAATGAAAAATTAAATTGCTTAAAAAACGGCTAAGTTTTGGGGAAAATTACCTTAGTATTTTCGACATTTCAATAACGGCCAAAGATAATGGTTATCTCAGTTCTAAACCAATACAAAGGTGAAACTTACTATAAAAACACTACCTTTACCTTTACTAAAAAAAAAATCAAAAATAATTTGCTTGAAAATAATGTTGACATTTTTCATTTTTGAAAATGTATCAAAAACAAAAATAATAACAATAGCCGTTTTCACGAAGGATTATTGCGCTGAAAAGTTTCTGAAAGATTCTGAAAGTTTTGAAAAACTACACAACTTTTACATGCGATTTTGGCTAGAAATGTCCCTCATAATTTTGTAATATGTTGGTAAGAATAAAATATATTGACAAAATTGCGGTTTGGTGGTAATAAGCAAGATAAGTATTGATAGCATCTTCCTGAAACTAAGAGTATATCAATACTTATCTTGCTTATTACCACGAAACCGCAATTTTGTCAACATATTTTATTCTTACCAACATATTAAACAATTATGAGGGACATTTCTAGCCCAAAATCGCATGTAAAAGTTGTGTAGTTTTCAAAACTTTCAGAATCTTTCAGAAAGTTTTCAGCGCAATCATTTTTCGTGAAAACGGCTAATATTCAAGTTCAGCATCATCGAAAACATGGTTCTGGACAATGTAAACAATTTTCTTGAAAGTCGTCAGTAAAAGTTATAGGGGTTAAAACCTCAACGCGTTCACTCAAATGGTCACCCCTTTTTCGGTCTCTTGCCTACGCCCCTGGGAATATTTTTCATTTTAATAGTACAAATAATGTAGTTAAAAGCACGGTGAATTGTTTGCGACTATCCCTGAGTCTCTAGGATGTATATTTAGGGCAGGGAGCAGAATCTGCTCCCAATTATCATGCAATTATAATATTTGAAATTAGAAATACAATATTTATCAAAAGAACCACATCCATTTAATTTTTTACTGAAAGCTAATTGATCAAATGTTTTTGACGTCAACATATTTTCGACTTTCAAGGCGCAAGGGGTTAAAAATGACCCAAAAATCTATAACAAAATCATGACGTCACAAAATCAAAATTTTGAAAAAATGAGATAGCCAAAATATGTCATATCTTTGCAATTCTAACAATATACAGTTTTGGGGAACTGAAATCAAGAGGGTACGAGTTACAGCTCATCAAAGTTAGCATTGCTTAGTGACTTTTCAAAAATGCCCTAGGCGATAACGCAAAAATTAGTAACCTGAGAGGTCTACGATTGTGCCAGTCGTTTTCTGAGCATCCGATTGCCCTATACACCCATTTTCATCTAAATAAAAAATGGTCGGGTGTCAAATTTTGGAACATTGTCGTTTTGTCGTGGAATCACCCAGATGTATTATACCTTTGAGAGCTTTTTGTGCGATAATAGTAGTAATTAAAGGCTCTGAATGAAAGCATGACCCATCAACTCAAATAACTCTAGTTTGACCTTCGACCTGACCGTGAACTGACATGTGATCTTATTTGAAGAAAAAAATGTCGGGTATGCGATAGATTCGGCTCATTGAGAGCTTTCGATCGCCGCCTTGCGCGTCTCGCTGCGGTCATTGGTTCGGAAGATACAGGGGGGGGGGGGTAAAATTTACCCCCCCACAGCGGGGCACGTTCGGCTGGAGACCCCAGCGGGGCACGGGTTAAAGGGATATTGCCACCTCCGGAGGATTTCTAAAAAGCAACTTAAATGAATGGTGGGGATTAACAATCATGTATGTTCAAGCTCAAACTTGCTCCTACAGCACCTAAAGCAGTGTATCGGCAACACATTTTGTATTTATTTCTGACTCAAAAACGTTGGTCCCAGCTTTGCTTAGTACTAGATTCCTGATGGCCGCTCTCGTCCAGTTTGACCGCCACAAATAGCAGCCCGCCCAAAGCCGAAGCGTACGAATTCGCCGAGACTTGACGTTGAAAAGTCTGTCTGTGTTATAATATATTGGTCACAAATCTCCTACGGCCCCAAGGCCGAGCCATAGCCATTCTTGATGTTTTATTATGAAAGAGGCTAAGTTTGTTGAAAATATTAACTGCACACGCTTTATAATTTTAAAGTCCACTGACGGAATGATGATGTTGAGTTTGCAACATTCAAAAGAAAATAACAGTCCGCAAAAAAGTGATTATAAATAGTGATGACGTGATTCCAATTTTACGAATGTGTGCCAATCATGAGCGGTACGAATGTATTTTTTTATGCAATGGGGGGAGTTTCGGGAACCAAATTTTGCAGGTGAAATCGGACACGCTTAATCTACCGATACACACCAAAAAAAAACTCCATATTGGCCCGCGAGGTGACAATATCCCTTTAAAGGAAATAGTTCACCTTGGAAATTTTTACCCAACACGATTTGATTATATTTTTTAATACAATTTATTTTTATATTGTCAAAAATGGCCTTATATCGCGCTGATTCAGGACAGAAGGCCGTAAATTTGTATTGTTTATCAAAACTATATCCATACTCTCTGAGTCAGAGTCCTGACGTCACGCGAATGTAAACAATGGTTCAGCCAATCAGATTCGAAAGTAGTCGCGTAAAGATAGAATCGCATTGGAGATGTGCCAACCGGCGGCCGGCGATCTTGCTAGCACCAGCTGCAAGCTGATTGGCTGATGGTATAGCCTCTGCCCGGGCTAAAACCAGTACAATATTCTTTCGTCAGCACCGCATTCCTTCGCCAAAAACTCAAATATATTCGGCTGGAGTCTTTTCAGTCAAGAAAACTTGCAGATAGGGGTTTCCCAACACGGGCTACAAAACTGCTATCTCAGTTTAAAACTAATGTTGAAGGTGAACTATTTCCTTTAAGGCACTATGCGTGGAAAACAGTAATAAACCGGAAAGGAACTATCATTTGATTATTACAATTTAACAACAATTGCGTTGGTCTCCAAAGATCCATTTGTCAAGGGCCTTGACCACTTGGCAGGTAGTGAAGGTACCTATAAAGCTCGTGCACATTGTAGGTGAATCTTATTCGATTCTCATTGATGAAGGGCTCTCCCTAGAGCCCATAGGCGAAATAGTGGCGAAAAATGATAAGAAAATCGTTGAAAATTGGTCAAGCCATAAGAACAGCCCGGATATTGTTGTAACTAAGCAGTTTCTAATTACCCAAAATATCCTAGGACGGCAGTTACAAGAGGTTTAAATGCTATTTTATTGACTGTGCCTACACAAAACGAACCCCAAGTTATTTGTGTAAAACCATCTGAAAATTATTAACTTTACACCTAACATTGCTTTTTCATTTTACTATTTTCAAACTTCCTCCTTGTTCACGGTCGTCTGCTGCAGCTGTCACCATACCTTCCTCTGCACCGCCAGCCTCTGCAGCCGAAACGGTCATCTGCAGCAGCTGTCATCATACCTTCCTCTGCACTCTGCACCGCCAGCCTCTGCAGCCGAAACGGTCATCTGCTGCAGCTGTCACCATACCTTCCTCTGCACCGCCAGCCTCTGCAGCCGAAACGGTCATCTGCTGCAGCTGTCACCATACCTTCCTCTGCACCGCCAGCCTCTGCATCCGAAACGGTCATCTGCAGCAGCTGTCACCATACCTTCCTCTGCACTCTGCACCGCCAGCCTCTGCAGCCGAAACGGTCATCTGCTGCAGCTGTCACCATACCTTCCTCTGCACCGCCAGCCTCTGCAGCCGAAACGGTCATCTGCTGCAGCTGTCACCATACCTTCCTCTGCACCGCCAGCCTCTGCAGCCGAAACGGTCATCTGCAGCAGCTGTCACCATACCTTCCTCTGCACCGCCAGCCTCTGCAGCCGAAACGGTCATATGCTGCAGCTGTCACCATACCTTCCTCTGCACCGCCAGCCTCTGCAGCCGAAACGGTCGTCCGTTAGCGGGGCGAGCGGGGCCACCTCGGTATCGAACATCGACACGCGTGTGTGACCTTTGGCCCCTCCCACGCGCTCAGGGGATGACGACGAGACAAGGTCATACAACACGCCACACAGCGTGCGCTTCACACCCAGATACAACAGGAGAGGGCGTCAATCACAGCGCTGGGCTATATCGAAGCCAAGGTTACATAACAAGGTAGCTTCCACTTCACTAGTAAGTAGTTATTCACATGACTTTCTATGCCTCCCTTGAATGAATTTAACGAAATTTTCCATTACCAGCTAGGTACGGATGTTATGATAGGGCTTTCGAGAGGCTACATAATCGTACTGTTTAGATTTTGACGGTCATTCGCACTTGTAGAGCCGGTTGCTATCGCGAGTTCTGAGTTGTATCACAGGCCATGAGTCTCTTCAGACACTTGGGTGGTCTCAAACTCTAAGATAAACAGAAGAATCACGTCGTATAAGATATGATCAGACGCACTTTGCAAGCGTACACACATATTGACCCCAAAAATGCACGTGAATGCCGCTGATATTACGCGGCATCTTCACATATTCGTGAAGGTTGGCAATGTATGATTTGACAAGCCTCAATAATATTCATTCGGGTCACACTGCAAACACTTTCCAGAAAGTAGAACCTTCAAAATGTTTAGTCACCGTTACAGTTGCCTACATCAGATCTCTCAACGCGAAACATAGAGCGTACAGTGCCCACCGAACAATGAACACGATCAACAAGGAAAGCGATGATTCAACAATATTCCCAGAATTAAAGCCAAGTATGCACTTTGCATGCATTCAACACATACATCAGAAGGGATCGATATAAGGATACGGTGTCGAACAGTTCGCTTAGCCTATTGTTATCCGGGTTTATGTTTTATACCTCTTTTAGTTATTTACAACCGATAAGAATGCTAGATAGCACACAAAGATAAAAACACATTTCACTCCATTCTTCATCTAGTTGGATAGTGTTTACGCGGCGACATGACGAGGACAAAACATGACATGACGAGGTCATGACGAGGACACAACATGACATGACGAGGTCATGACGAGGACACAACATGACATGACGAGGTCATGACGAGGACAAAACATGACATTACGAGGACACAACATGACATGACGAGGTCATGACGAGGACACAACATGACATGACGAGGTCATGACGAGGACACAACATGACATGACGAGAGGTCATGACGAGGACACAACATGACATGACGAGAACACAGCATGACATGACGAGGTCATGACGAGGACACAACATGACATGACGAGGACACAACATGACATGACGAGGTCATGACGAGGACACAACATGACGAGGTCATGACGAGGACACAACATGACATGACGAGGTCATGACGAGGACACAACATGGCATGACGAGGTCATGACGAGGACACAACATGACATGACGAGGTCATACCGAGGACACAACATGACATGACGAGGACACAACATGACATGACGAGGTCATGACGAGGACACAACAGCTCCGTCCCTGAGCCGCTTCAAGGAAGTAAATCATTATCCTGTGTTGCTTCATGCAAGGCAACGGGTCGAAATTCGGTCTAAAGGCCACCTGTGCAAGCTCACTCTGTCAAAACTCACGATTTTATTGACTTTACATAGAAGTACAACAACAAATCGTTTCACCATACATTGCTGCAAGCCTACTTCTTTCCTTGTATCTCTTATTTAACTTATTTTGCCTGTCTATCAGTGAGAATCCCATGGGCTGTCTACATGAACCGTTAATTCTATCAAAACTCGGCGTAATCTACTCGTTTCCTATCCCCATTTTACAACCTTAGCTAAAGCTGCACCGATTCGTAGTACCTATTTCCATGTTCACTAATGCATAGGTAGCTTCCCATTCGGTGACCATATAGCCAGAGGTACACTTGCCAGTTGTTCGGTGGATAGCTGAATTAATATGACAGGCGACAGCACATGATTTTTCATAGCTTAAAGGGATATTGCCAACTCCGGAGGATTTCTAAAAAGCAACTTAAATGAATGGTGGGGATCAACAATCATGTATGCTCAAGCTCAAACTTGCTCCTGCAGCACCTAAAGCAGTGTATCGGCAAAGCATTTTGTATTTATTTCTGACTCCAAAACGTTGGTCCCAGCTGTGCTCAGTACTATAGTACTTATCTATAGTACATGAATCTATAGATTCATGATGGCCGCTCTCATCCAGTTTGGCTGTGGTATTGGCGCCCGCCCCAAGCTGAAGCGTACGAATTCGCCGAGACTTGACCTTGAAAAGTTTATCTGTGTTATAAGGTATAGGTCACATAACTCCTACGGTCCCAAAGTCGAGCCATAGCAATTCTTGCTGTTTTATTATGAAACAGACTAAGGTTGTTGAAAATATAATTAACTGCATACACTTTTTAATTTTAAAGTGCACTGACGGGAATGGTGATGATGTTTGCAACATTCAAAATAAAATAACAGTCCGCAAAGAAGTGATTCTAAATAGTGTTGTGGCGACTCCAACTTTACGAATGCTTGGCAATCATGAGTGGTGCAAATGTATTTTTTGATCTAATGGGGTGGGGGAGGTTCGGGAACCAAATGTTGAAGGTGAATACGGACACGCTTAATCGATCGATACACACCAAAAACTCCATATTGGCCTGCGAGGTGGCAATGTCCTTTTAACAACTATTTTGGTGTTTTCTCATGGATTCTACTAATTCTAGTTGTGTTTCTTTGTATATTTGCAAAAATCGTCGACGGGATACCCCAATGATGGACGAAGTAAAAATGTAAAATTACCTAAAGCTACAAGACAAACACATGTTAAATTATACGAAATACACCCACAACATAAAATATGAAATGAACGAAACATCCGGCACACACAGCACACAATCAGTTACAACGATGCGAAGTACAGCCTCACTTTGGTGCGGAACTGATAGTACGTATTTTTTGCGGAACTGACCACAAGGCCGGCACTCCCCTACCGTCTCCAGTCTACCGTCGACGTCGACAGCAGCCCGCGCGCCGGACAGGGGAACACTTCACATGGCCGACCCTCCTACCGCCATCCATCACTCGCCACCCGGCGCCCACCCGGGCAGAGGCGGCGTAAGGCGGCACCGCAGGGGGAGAAGAGCCGGCCATCGCGTCCAGGCACGTCGTCGTCACGCCATCGACGAGGAACAACTACGACGCCTGAACCACGGCCGCGCTCTGATCCCCCTCACCGTCCCTGAATCCGCCTCTGGAACAGGGGTCCGGATCCCCCTCACCGCCAGCTATGGACGTGCCACCGGTACGAGGCGTGATCCGGCGGCTGAACTCCGGGTTGGGCCGGATCTGCCGAACACCAGCCGGAAGGAAGGCGTTGGGGCCTGCGGGCCTCGCCGTGTAGATCGCCACTCTTCACCTTCACCTTCTCCACTATCTTCAGAGAACGGACAGACCCAAAACGCCGGGCTCGGACTCCAAATCGGACTTATCAACATCCAGTCAATCAAACACAAACTTCTGGAACTTTGCGGACATTTACATCAAGGCCACTGCGATATAATGGGCATCACTGAGTCCTGGTTGACCCCTTCTACTCCAAATCGTCTGCTAATTAACCCTACCTGGCTTTCAACTTTACCGGGCCGACCGACCCGACAAGCGCGGTTTCGGCGGGGTGGCGCTGGCTGTCAAGAACGGCATTATCATCACGCTGCTCAAAGTCAACAAAGGTGGTACCCCGAACAGCAAGTTAGAGACTTTATGGGCCCTCATCAAGCCCGACAAGAAGCGGCAGTTCGTGATGTGTACGGTCTACAGGCCCCCTAGACGAGGTGTAGCGGACATGAAAGCTGACTTCGACGAACTGGAGTGTCAGTACCAGCAGGTGCTTTTGGACTATGCTAGAACTAAAGTCATCATCTGTGGCGATTTCAATTGTGATATGAAAAAGCATGATTCAGACCCTGCGAGAAAGATTCTGAATCACTTTATATCCGACTATTCACTGCATCAGTTTGTCAATGACAGCACGTATTCATCTGGCTCGATTTTATATATTTTCATGTCGAACTGTGCTCACCTGGTGACACGCTGCAATGTGATATTCTGCGACTTTAGTCCTCACAAATTTGTACATGTCTGTATCGATCTACCACGATCTCGTCCCCCTCCACGCATAGTTCGCACCCGCTGTCTCCGCCGCGTCGATCCTTACGCACTACATTGCGACCTTGTAGCTGCCGACTGGAGTCATGCTCTAAACTCGATCACAGTCACGGCTATGTGGGATAACTTTGTCGCAACGTTTTTACCGATATTTGACGCTCACGCCCCCATCCGTACAATTCGTCTCCGCAACCCAAATGCCCCGCCAGTTTGTAACGATACAAAAACCCTCATGGCTCGCCGTCGGGCTGTGCTCGCGGCACATGGGCACGGTTCAGAAATGTACCGCGACCTGAACCGCGCTGTACGGTCCGCAATTAGACGCGACACCCGCAACGACATACAGCGGCGAATATGTGAAGGCAAAAACCGGTCTGTATGGCATCATATCAGCTCAATAGTAGGTAGCAACAAGGCTAGTCGCAAGTTACCAGATGCGACACCTGACCAACTGAATGATTTTTTTTGTCAGTGTAGGCCCGCGAGTGGCGAGTGAGGTTAGCGAAATGGGAGACCCGCCGGACCTCCCCTGCCGTCTGCCGCGTGTGGGAGCGTGTTCGCTAGTCCTTGCGCCGCTATCGCTGTCAGAGCTGCGCACTGTCGTGTTCTCAATGAATGGCTCAGCGGCATGTGGTGAGGATGGCATCAGCATCCGTATGATTTGGCTCTCATTTGACGCCATCTGGCCTCTGATCTTGCGTCTGGTTAATTGTAGCATACTTTACTCCGATATTCCTGCATCATGGAAACATTCCCTGGTTCACCCCATATTCAAGTCTGGCGACCCCACTGACCCCTCCAACTACCGTCCCATCTCTATTGTCCCTGTTATTGCTAAAATTGTAGAGCGCGCAGTACACCAGCAACTGTACCATTACATGTCTAGCAACCACCTGTCACCCACCCAGCACGGATTTCGACCCCGATATTCAACTGAGACGGCACTGATATCTGTATCCGATCAAATTCTTGCCGCGAACGACCGAGGCGAGTTATCACTACTCTGCCTGCTTGATCTTAGTAAATGCTTTGATGTGATCGACCACTCTAAGCTACTCTCCAAATTACGAGCCTACGGCATTGACACCTCGTGGTTTTCGGCCTACTTAAAACATCACACCCAGAGTGTAAGCATTACGGACAATGCAGGTCTGACTAAAAAGTCGCTTTCCCTACCTAACAATGTTGGTGTTTTTCAAGGTTCATCGCTCGGCCCCCTGCTTTATAGCATCTTTTCTAATGACCTCAACCTATTCGCGGAAGATGCCACAGTAGTCCAGTATGCAGACGATACTCAAATTCTGATAAGTGGTAAAAAATCCGAGTTCCAGAACCTTATCATGCGCATGGAGCAAACTTTATCTTCCCTTGATATCTGGTTCAGAGCAAATGGATTGAAAGTTAACGCAGTAAAGACCCAGATGATGCTTTTAGGCAGTCCGCCAAACGTTCGGCACGTCCCAAATTTGTCCGTGAAATTTCGTGACAACGATCTCCTGCCAGTCGCAGATGCCAAAAATATCGGCGTAATGTTTGATAAAACCCTAAGCTGGGATTCACATATCTCCCTCATTACCAGACGATGCTTTGGAAACCTTAGTGGCCTTTCACACTTGAGGGGACACCTGCCGTCGTCCGTAATTCACACCCTTGTCGACGCCCTGGTTCTTTCGCAAGTTCGGTATTGCCTTACAGTCTACGGAAACGGCACTCAGCGAAATTTTTATCGTATTAAAAAAAATATCAACTTTGGAGCCCGAGTCATCTACCGTCGCCAATTTTTTATCACGTTTCGGACTTGCTGAACAGACTGGGTTGGCTCAATGCAAAGCAGCTCACTAATCATCAAACGCTGTGTCTGACATACAAAGTGAGATGCCGCGGGGAACCGGAGTCACTGGCCGCCGGCTTTACCACTGTGGCGGAGGTACACGACCGACCAACTCGGCGGGACCATGAGCTCTACGTGCCTAGGTCCCGCACCGAGATGGGCAAAAGGCGATTTGTTTGCCGGGCGCCTGTCTTATTCAACACTGTCCCGCCTGAGCTTTTGCGACTCCCTACGCCTCTGTTCGGCCCTCACCTGAGGCGACACTTGCTGGCGGCTACGCCTCGCCCCGACTGAACTGCTATCTATACCCAACGCTACGCTCTGCCCCCCCCCCCCGTGCGCTTTTCTGTTCGCATCTTTACTGCGCCTGTACCGTATCTACGATGCCGTTGCTTTACACCTTTTGTCTTTGTTTGACATTGTTTTTTTGTTTTGATTTGTTGTGGGGTTGTAATAGCCACAAGCCGATTGTGGATGACTCCAATACACGTCTGTCTGTCTGTCTGTCTGTCTAGCACCATAAAACGAAATGACTCGGGGCTTTTAAAGTGGTGTTGGAAGGCGCCAGAAAACGGAAAAGTTTCAATCTATCGTCGAAAGGCTAGTTTTTGGCGTATTCTTAAACAATTTTAACAGACATGTTTCGATCTTAAAGGGAGTGTGCCTACTGTTTTGGAATGTCAAAAATATTTTTCATACGGTAAGTAGCTGTTCGTTTGATTGTTGTATATGATGAAATTCACATCTGGAGCCCCTTTAGTTGAATTTTTACTTATATTGTTTTGTGTTTATATTTGTTTCGATATCTATAAAACGATCGCCACTATGGTGATGTTATGTAAAACGGCGCACATAAGACAATACAATTACGGTCACATCATGCAAGATAGAAAGACGAGTTTTGCACAGCACGTTTTTGCCACTGTGAACTTTATTATGTGCAAGTTGCGTAGCTCTAAATTGATATCTTCTTCAAAAAATGGCCATCGGCCATCATCGAAATGGCCATCATCGAAAAACATGATGGCCGTCCAGTTTCTGTTCGGCTGCTGCTATCAGCGTGTACGAGCTGCTTTGTTGAATTGCTATTGGCCGGTGCTAACAATATGCTAGCAGTTTAATCGATAGTTGCAGTGCTTCTAGTAGCGGAAGCCCTCTGGAGTCTACCCGATAACTTTTTGCTCCCAAGCAAATTCCTGGAGTCTTTGAATATCTCAGCAACTAGGGTGAATCTGGAGAAATGAAGTATTGGTTCAATTCAGAAAATTGTGTTCTATAGACCAGTGTCAATAACCCCAACTAAGAGATGTGAGTAGGCACACTCCCTTTAACTTGTTCGTAAATATCGCCATGTTTGCATTTGTGGTGCGACTTGAAAGTTGCTCACCCTGAAAGATCGAGGGTTCTCACTTTAACCCTGATTTGAGATATTTGCCGTATCCGAATCCACCTGACCCCGACTAGCAGATGCAGGACGCGCCCCAGTACACGGCACGCCAGTCGCTCAGACCAGCAAGTTGAGGTGTTGGCGGCGGGGAGCGGATCATGTCGCTCAGACCAGCAGGTTGAGGTGTTGGCGGCGGGGAGCGGATCATGTCGCTCAGACCAGCAAGTTGAGGTGTTGGCGGCGGGGAGCGGATCATGTCGCTCAGACCAGCAAGTTGAGGTGTTGGCGGCGGGGAGGGGATCATGTCGCTCAGACCAGCAAGTTGAGGTGTTGGCGGCGGGGAGCGGATCATGTCGCTCAGACCAGCAAGTTGAGGTGTTGGCGGCGGGGAGCGGATCATGTCGCTCAGACCAGCAAGTTGAGGTGTTGGCAGGGGGGAGCGGATCATGTCGCTCAGACCAGCAAGTTGAGGTGTTGGCAGGGGGGAGCGGATCATGTCGCTCAGACCAGCAAGTTGAGGTGTTGGCGGCGGGGAGCGGATCATGTCGCTCAGACCAGCAAGTTGAGGTGTTGGCGGCGGGGAGCGGATCATGTCGCTCAGACCAGCAGGTTGAGGTGTTGGCGGCGGGGAGCGGATCATGTCGCTCAGACCAGCAAGTTGAGGTGTTGGCAGGGGGAGCGGATCATGTCGCTCAGACCAGCAAGTTGAGGTGTTGGCGGCGGGGAGCGGATCATGTCGCTCAGACCAGCAAGCTGAGGTGTTGGCGGCGGGGAGCGGATCATGTCGCTCAGACCAGCAAGTTGAGGTGTTGGCGGCGGGGAGCGGATCATGTCGCTCAGACCAGCAAGTTGAGGTGTTGGCGGCGGGGAGCGGATCATGTCGCTCAGACCAGCAAGTTGAGGTGTTGGCGGCGGGGAGCGGATCATGTCGCTCAGACCAGCAAGTTGAGGTGTTGGCGGCGGGGAGCGGATCATGTCGCTCAGACCAGCAAGTTGAGGTGTTGGCGGCGGGGAGCGGATCATGTCGCTCAGACCAGGAGGCTGAGGTGTTGGCGGCGGGGAGCGGCGGGGAGCGGCGGGGAGCGGCGGAGAGCGAGTTTTGGCGGCGGGAAGCGGATCATACAGAGCACTCGCCCGTCTCCGTCGCTGCCATAAGGCTATCAATCAGCACGGAGCGAACACGCTCTGAACCAGTTTGAGCCGCGTCACTCGACCGTGGACGTCGTCCGCGCGGACTCTCGGGCGGCGTCACCGAGGCGGGCAACGCTCTCCCACGAGAGAACACTAGTGTCTCACGTCTCCAGCCGGCAGCCGGCAGCCGACCACCGCCCACCGCCCACCGAGCGCCGCCCGCCCGGCGGAAGGCGCCCCGTGTCGAGTGCTCACCCATCAGATCTGGTTTGCCTCGGGTCAGACCTCGCCCGATGAACCCAAATCGGGCGCCGCCTCCGCCGCCTCCGCCTCCGCCTCCGCCGCTGCCGCCGCCGCCGCCGCCGGGCGCTCTCCGCGGCCACCGGAAGCGGGAGGTATCCGGTGGCGGCGCCGCACCCGTTCCCCGGGCGGAGAGGTGATCGGCCGCCCCGCCGGCGGCTGCAGCGGGCCCGGGCGACCGGAAACGGAGGAGGCGGCAGCGGGTCATCTTCCCGGCATCACTGGCAACGGTCAACTGGTGGTGCTATAGCTCTCAGTGGAGGTCACACTGGTCGTCACTGTCAACAGGCAGAGCTCTGTTGGAACCCGGTTTGAGCGGTGTCCGTGCAGCCAAGAGCGCGGCACAATGTTCCGTGAGCGAGTATACGCCATCCGGAGACGATACATGTAGGAGGGGGGCCCCGTGTGTCTGTCTCGTCTGTGACGCCTCTGCACGGCCGATGGGCGTTGTTGGAAGCGTGTATTTGAGAGGCGTCGACCATCTGTGGACGGTGCCTGCTGCATAACCGCCGAGCGCAGAAGATGAAGGCGATTTACATGCCGTGTTGCTGGGACAACGTCAACGACAGCGGCAGACCCGGCGGCAGACCCGGTGGCAGACCCGGTGGCAGACCCGGTGGCAGACCCGGTGGCAGACCCGGTGGCAGACCCGGTGGCAGACCCGGTGACCCGGTGGCAGACCCGGTGGCAGACCCGGTGGCAGACCCGGTGGCAGACCCGGTGACAGACCCGGTGGCAGACCCGGTGACAGACCCGGTGGCAGACTCGGTGGCAGACCCGGTGGTCAGGTCTTGTGGAATGTGGATACACCACCGCAGCGGCCCGCCACCAAATCTGATGAGGTTTTTTGTTGTCAATGCAGATGAGCAAACATGTAATAGCAACGTAGGAAGGAACAAAACATAGGCATTATGCGGCATCAGCTTTTGCATGCAGGGGCCCGTTTTAGTTTAGATCTGAAATGTTTAGTGCTTCCTCCGTAAACGTTATTCAAAAATACGATATGCTTACAGATGCGAGCAAGCAGTTTTAAACAACACATTATAGTATAGTGCAGTGCTTAGGCTATAATGTATCTCATACAAGCCTTGCTTAACTCTGTTTGCCATGTCCCCATGCGTTTAACCAGCTATTGTTTTTGAGCCACGTGACGATTTTATAATCTAGTCGTTTTGCGATATTGGCAGTTGAAACAAAATTTTCTGGAAGAGGAATTTCAGATTGCGACTAGATTGAGGGTAAGATTTGAAAATACCTGCGTTAGACCTATTCATTGCATTGTAATATAATCAATGCATTGTACCATTGCATTTGTATGAGCATTATTCATCAAGGCGCGCTCATAAGTCATTGCAAAGTCTGCTCAGGCCTCAGTATGCTGGAGCCAACCCTCCCAATCCTGATAACAAATTCGCAGAGCGTCACTTAAAGCAACGCTGTGTTAAGTTTAGTGGTGTCAATCGGTTACCAACATTTTGGTAACCGAACAAATGTTGTGACCGATTTGGTAATCGGTCGGCCAGGCTTAGCAATTTTTGGACACTTTTTGGTCAGTCTAATCTTAAACAATTTACTTTTTGTCACACCTTTACACATTATATCCAGAAAATTTGCTCCAAATTCAATCAATTAATGTAAATACTAAATAGAACACATCATTATTGTATCAAGATTGAAGATATTGCTCACAAGAGGAAGTGAGGTCCTTACAAATAAGTATTGTATAGTTATCTTAAGTAGCATGCACAAACCAGTAACCACTAACCAATAACCAATCACAATAATGCAACACACAATGCACATTGATGATGATTGGTGCTTCAGGATGCTACGAAAACAAAGGTCACATGGCGCCCATCAATGCACAATGTGATATAATGTGACTTTCAAGAAATAAATGATCCTTGTGCCATTTCACAAGTGAGGGTAGAACCACTTCATATATTTCAAGGAATGATGCATAACATAATAGTATTAGGTAGCCTTACTGTAGGTGTTACTGAAAAGACAAGGTAAATTATTCAAAATGACTAAGGTGAATACCAACTTTAGGAGGCAGCCTGTATCACTTATGGCCATAGTGCTAACCAAGTGTTGAACCAAAGATAGCTTTACTAAATGCACAATAAGGCAGAGGAACGTCTAATGAAGCCAGTACCATGGACATACCTTTTTATTTCACTTAGTTGTGTACCCCACAGGGCCCAGGGCCTCCTCTAGCATGTTAACTGAAACTCTGGCTTTGGCACAACTGCAAACGTTTCTGGAGGTGGAGTCACTTGACCTGGTCTGGTGACCTGACCTGAGATGACCCGAGGTCATTTTTTCTTCAAAGTGTGCGCAATTGATGTTCCAACAGGTGTGCAAAAACCCAACGGCGCTGCGCGCCGCCGTTTTTTCGCTATCTGCGAAAAACCTGAGGGGATGCGGAAATCACCTCTCCCCCTCCCCCTGCAGTGCGCGGGTTAAGTCTGAAGAGGGAGCTACTGCACTCTGAGAGGACCCTCGCACAGCCTGACGGGGGCTTAGGCCCGAATGAGAATACCCTATGCAGGTCTGAGAGGGCACCGTGCCGGGCCGAGAGAAGCCTTGTCAGGCCTGAACCCTTCCAATCGTTTTTTATCCGTTTTTTCAGACGGTCTTCTCTTGAGTTTGTATGGGAGCAAAACATATTGTTTGTCCCTCGAATTTCTTGAGAGGGACCGCTGCTCCCTTTGCCCCCTCGGCTCTTCCATCACCCCCGGGTTCGACCCACGGCACCTAAGCCTAAGCCTAAGAGACAGTGTGCCTCAGGCCCATAGCTACAACTATTTCCCCAGCTCTTGGCCCAGTTTCCCGAGCCCGGCAGGGCCTCGAGATTTCCACGCCTTGCTATTGGGGTCTAACGAACACCCCTCGACAAATGGCGCAGCGCTGCAGTTATGGTCCCTGCAGTCATCAAAGGTAAAATTTGGCACCTTGTGGACTCTGCCCCAGCATCCTTTTATCGCTTCGGGAACTAAGATTGCAAGAAATAAACAGAAAAACAATCGAAAACTCTTGGAAAAGTGTCCCCATTTAAGAACACACCAATAGTTTAGCTTTAGGAAGTCGCCAAAAGGTTATGCTGGCTATTTGCTAAATAACAGTTTTTCGTTAATAATTATTTACATAATAAAGATGTCAATGATTTTAACATTATCGTGTTTGTCTCATCAAGATGCTTTCAGACACACCAAGCATGACCGGGTTTGGTCAATCAAAACTTTGATTTTAGGTCAAAGTCATGTGATGACCCAGGTGGGTCATGTTGCATATTGCGAAACGCGTCTCGACGAGACAAACAATGTAATTTACGCCACTTAAAACTTTTTTTTCGAAGGTGGGTTTACCTGCCTCTTGATCTGAAGCCGTGACCTAAAATGACCTTTGGTCAACAATTTCAGAGAGGTTGCGCTAAAGATCAGTGATTAGGTGGAAGCAAGAATTTGGGACTCCCGCACCACCGTTTCCTCATTTCCGGAAGAAAAAACCTTGTTGTTGAGGTCTTCAAACATTCCGCCAGCAGGGTGCGGGCTATGCCAGTTCGAGTACCTACCTCCTTAAAGGTCGGTTTCCTTCCACTCAGTTGCATTACTCCAATTACCTCTACGCTGTGTCATGCATACTTTTATAATTAATCATCACCACTTCATCATCACTCTCATTTTGGTGACGTAACTAGGTATATTAAATTAACTAATTAAATGAATGGCAGTTAAATATTCATAACAATTCAATGGACTTGTACATAAAAAACGCGCGTAGGCGTAAGCACCTTTGCCTTGATAACAAATCCTCTACCTCGCGCTTGTTTTATATGATGAGTGATAATGCTTTATACAGTTAGCTCAAGTCTGCGAGGCATGGTCAATTGGATGACCAACTACGATGAATATCCCTTTTTATTATACATATTAATCACACTTCTCATGCGTGACCTGACTCAAACTCAGGAATGAATGACAGTCGCTCGATGGCTCACGTTAGCACCAGAAGTGAGTAATTTGTAAACATTTCATCACAACACGATTGCATAAATTGAAGCACAAAACTCATGACCAGTATCCGAATTCATCATAATTTGATTGGCATGACCATTCATACACATATTTTTGGCAGCATTGGCTGCACAAGGAAAAGTTTCATGCGTTTTCTTTTCCCACATGTTTCGAAATTTGTTTTTTGGTCAATAGTTTTGTATAGTTTTGATGGAAAACTGTTTTCGATCCTAATTGTGTAGAATGATCAATGTCCTACCACATGGTGATAGAGCCTCTTCTTACTCATGTAATAAATACACTACAGTAAATTACAAATTGTGTGTGGCTCACTTGACCCCTGCACTGTCTGGCTTAACCCCATTTTACGGTCTATCTATAATTTATGTTTTATTTATATTTTAACAGCCTCCAACTGAGCATTGCTAAAATGATAAGTGAATTCAACCTTTTGCTCATTATATGGCAAAATGCACTGAAAATGTCTAATATATCACGGACATGGTCCTTCATCAACAGAGTGACTACTGACTACTGATGAACGCCAATGTCAAGTTACAACGCCAAGTTACAAACTCATCAGACATTTTCATTTTTCTTCTTCTAGAAAATGAGCAAAGGGTTATTACTTATTTCACTGATCATCACTTTATCTGGAACACTGTAAACTATTTTCGCTCCGTAGTTGCGACATACCCCTAGTAGACACTCTGCCTTAACCGAGCTTCCGTTTTCCGGATGATAGATAGAAGTTTGGACGATTTAATAAGTACTGGGGCTTAACGCCTAACGGTGCAATTGGTAGACGTGCGAGCCGAAATAATCATCTAAATGACTATTTGTGTGATCACCTTTCATTGTCTCAGAATGCCCTTTTCAGTGTGTGCGAGCTTCAAATTAAATATAATTTAATCCGAACTTGACTCGTTTTGATTAGAAGTTGACTTATTATTGAAATACTGTAATAGTTTAATTTTGTATTTCATCATTTTATAGGCATGCATCACAACAAAAAGAGGAATATACAGCTGTGTAAAAATATAAACAAGCTTCTGACTGTTTAACGTTCCTCTCGACATATATAAACAGTCAACTCCTCATATAAATTTATTGCTGACCAAAACGCGTTTCGTATTGATAACTTCTTCAGTTGGTCAATAAAAATGGGACATACGTCATACACAAGAACAGATGATCAGTTGTCTGTTGTTTTGTATCATCAACCATCATCAATCATCTGTTGTTGTGTATGACTTATGTCCCATTTTGAATGACCAACTGAAGAAGTTATCAATACGAAACGCGTTTTGTCAGCAATAAATTAATATGAGGAGTTGACTGTTTAAGCCTCTGACGCCTGGCGGCGAGTTAAAACGTCATGTTTTCGACCAATTACTCAGTTCATCTTCCGTCATTAACCGCGAGTTACTGGGGTATATTTCATACCACGACTTACTGGGGGGAGGGGAGGGGGGCGATTCCCCCCGCCGCCCCCCCCCCTCGGATCTCCGAAACTACCGGACCGAATGTAAAATTTCAAACGGCATTCGATAGCCCTGGGAAATTTATCGAGGGAAACATAATATTGTTGACCTCGGGGTCACTGATGACGTCACAGGTCAGGTGAAGTACAAAATGTTTGACCGTGTCAAAAGGTCTCGATGGATGGAATTGTCGCGCAAAATTGCGATATTAAACGCATAAGCTGTCGATAAATCGGTATGATTCGTGTGTCCGACATTTCTAAGTACCTTTCTAAGCTGTTTATGACCTTGGGTCAGGTCAAAGTCATCCGAGGTCACGAGGTCAAACTGCAGATTACGGTCATTAGGCGTTGTAACACATGTTTATGGGTTTGTTTTTCGTCTAGAACGCGAAAAAATAAAGTAGAACATTGTTTGTTCCATATACATAGAAGTAAAAAGCAAAAACGGAAATGCGTTTTTTATGCATAGTAATGCTGTGAGAGGTGTGCGATTTTTGTAAGTTAAAAGTCATAAGTCAGTCATTTTTGAAGATATCGACTTCAAATTGGGTACACATATTCACAGCACGCGTCTGAATCACATATATTCCGGTTTTTTGATAATTCTGATTTTTGCTTGAAAATTTTGTAAAACAAAATGTATTTGGATTTCTCAAAATTTTTAATAAAAGAAAACTAAAAAACCCGAGATAGCAGCTTGATAGCTCGGTCTACTGTCAGTAATTTGATTTAAGACAATTGAGTTTATCTCAAACATCGTACATTTGACAGCGTTTTCCGCAAACCATTATTTTGCAACACAAACCGAAGAACATGACGTCACTCTGACGTCATTCTCGATTGACCTATCACAACCTCATATTTTTCCATTTGCCAACACGTGTAGAATTGATGTGAGAGAAGGTACTGCAAGTTCGGTGACGATAACGGTGTTCGTTTAGGAGTTATTGCAAAACAACGGGAGGGGGAGGCAAAAAATAGCCCCCCCCCCCACTAAGTCGCGGGATAACCCTCCTCCTCACTTACATGGTAAGCTCACTTATTTCACTCCTTGTTTAGGACTCCTCGAGGCTTAACCCGCGGCGTGCTGGTGCTCGGCGCCACCTTCGCCGTGCCGGGGGGGGGGGGGGCGTTTCGACGCCCCCTTCCCCTTGAACTCGGCTCCTATAGGACGTAGACCCCCCAAAAAACATTGTTCGAAATCTCGTCAAAAATCACTTTGAAACTATTACGGTAATGTTTTGGCTCAGGTCAATATTGAGGTCACCAGAGGTCATCAACGGTAAGATTTTCCAGTTGTAAGACATCCCTCCAGAAATCCCAAAATATCTCGGGAACTATGATAGGTAGGAACAAACGAAAAAGCAATCGAAAACTCTTGAAATATGCAATTGCTAAGGTGTCCTACAATTTTATCTCAGGTTAATAGTTAAGGCTCCAGAGGTCATCAAAGGCCAATAAGGCTATGTTTTGGCAATACGTTGTTCGCAAAAAAACTGCTTACATAATAACGATAACGCAATAATTTTGACGCCATCATGATCGTCTCGACGCTTCGAATCACATTCATGTTGACCAGGTTAGGTCAACTTATAAATTTGACCTCAGGTCAAGGTCAAGTGGTGACCCAAGTAGGTCATGTTGCATATTGGGAGACGTGTGTCGACGAGACAAACACATTGATGCCGGTTTCTCTTCTGTATCTTCCTTCTATCGATAGTAATTGACAAAAAAGTGTTGGCAACCTCAGATAACCTCGGCTAACCCTGTAGGGGTCACTGAACAAACATTGCCACTGGATAATGACCGATAATCAATAATAGCTTATGATAAGATGATCCAGAAGGAATTGAACTGATATCATGCGTATCCTCGGAATAGGAAGCATTTTAATATTTCCCCATGGACTTATAATGGTGAGGTCACGAAATTGACCCGACCTTAGGTCACCGATATACAAAATATAAAATATTATAATTGTAGGTACCTATGAACTCATGAAATCCTGTAAGTCTGAAACCGATCTGCCAAAAACTGTAGCTGTGGTACGACCGCAAACTTCTTTGGAGGTGGGGTCACGTGACCTGGCCTGGTGACCTGACCTGAGACAACCCGTGGTCAAGAATTTCACACAATGTGAGTAATTGATGCCAGAACAGCTGTGCCAAAAACGGTGGCGCTTCGCGCCGTTTTTTTTCTTCTCTAACGGCGTCACTCCGCGCCGCCGTTTTTCGCCATCCTAAAAAAAACTTAGGGGGGGGGGGGTCTAAACGCCCCCTCCCCCCTCCTCGGCACGGCGCGGGTTAACCCGCCGAACGCCATTGACTGGGGAGGGGGAGGCGGCGTTAAGCGCCTCCTGGTTATCTTCCGCACCAATGATAGCAGCGAGACGCGCAAGGCGGCATTCGAAAGAAAGCTCTCAATGAGATGCATCTAAAGCATACTCGAAAATTTAATAATGAGGTCACATATCAGGTCAAGATCAGGTCAAAGGTCAAAATAGATGTATTTGAGTGTATGGGTCATACTTTCCATCCAAAACCTTCGATTGCGACCATGATCACCCAAAGTGCTCTCAAAGGTATAATACACATCCCGCATGAGCTAAAGTGAGATTGTTGGCAAAGGTCAAGGTCAAGGTCAGGTCACAAAAGGTCACTACGTGCAAAATATCTACGAAAGTCATGCAACATATCCTGTAGGTATAGGTTATTTTACGCGTAAAAATCGATAGTGATAGTCATTTTACCACATGACTTCATTTAAGTGAAGTTAATGTCAAGCTCAGTTCAAGGTCGGGTCACATAAGGTCAACATTATAAATTGATAATATAAATGAAAAGGCATGTTTCTGAACCAGTTTTGCCTCAGAAATGCAGCCGTGACATTCATTTGTTCGTAGCTGGTCTTTAAAAACAAAACAAAAATAAACATAAAAATACGTCATGAGTTGCCCATACTTTAGAAGGCATAAGTCAGTCAAAAATGGTGATATTGTTTTTAAATTTGTTTTGGGAATTACCCATGTGTTTCTCTAATACATATTCCGTTTTACTTATTTAATAACTTTGAAAAGTTTGATTTTATGGGCATTTTTACAACAACGAAAAACAAAATGGACGGGGGTCAATTTTTTTCTTCTTCAATAATCCGAGATGGCCATTTTGTAGTTCTTGCCATTTGCTGTATTTAACGTTTTTATATTGCATTTTGCTCAAAATATGGCATTTGCACGGTCTGTTAAAGTTTAACTGATTTTTTCGTCAAACTCGTGTGTAGTGACGTCACTAAATTCGCTATATTTCGAAATGATTTCGACGAAATTGCTTCATTTTTGCACAGAATACGTAAAATTGATATAGGATAAAGTAAAGTTTCACGTTGATAGCGCTATTGTTTTTTGAGCTATTGCGAAAGTTCTTCAGGGTTAAACACCGCCGCCAGTGTCACGGTTGGCTCGTCAGTGTCACGGTTTCCTTAGGCTGGGCTTGGCTCGTCAGTGTCACGGTTTCCTTAGGCTGGGCTTGGCTCGTCAGTGTCACGGTTTCCTTAGGCTGGGCTTGGCTCGTCAGTGTCACGGTTTCGATAGGCTGGGCTTGGCTCGTCAGTGTCACGGTTTCGATAGGCTGGGCTTGGCTCGTCAGTGTCACGCTTTCGATAGGCTGGGTGAGGCTCGTCAGTGTCACGGTTTCGTTAGGCTGGGCTTGGCTCGTCAGTGTCACGGTTTCGTTAGGCTGGGCTTGGCTCGTCAGTGTCACGGTTTCGTTAGGCTGGGCTTGGCTCGTCAGTGTCACGGTTTCCTTAGGCTGGGCTTGGCTCGTCAGTGTCACGGTTTCCTTAGGCTGGGCTTGGCTCGTCAGTGTCACGGTTTCGTTAGGCTGGGCTTGGCTCGTCAGTGTCACGGTTTCCTTAGGCTGGGTGCGGCTCGTCAGTGTCACGGTTTCCTTAGGCTGGGCTTGGCTCGTCAGTGTCACGGTTTCGTTAGGCTGGGCTTGGCTCGTCAGTGTCACGGTTTCGTTAGGCTGGGCTTGGCTCGTCAGTGTCACGGTTTCCTTAGGCTGGGCTTGGCTCGTCAGGCTGGGCTTGGCTCGTCAGTGTCACGGTTTCCTTAGGCTGGGCTTGGCTCGTCAGTGTCACGGTTTCCTTAGGCTGGGCTTGGCTCGTCAGTGTCACGGCTTCGTCAGGCTGGGCTTGGCTCGTCAGTGTCACGGTTTCCTTAGGCTGGGCTTGGCTCGTCAGTGTCACGGCTTCGTCAGGCTGGGTGCGGCCGTCGTGCCATGGTAAGCCACACCTCTTCCGTTAGACGTGATCACTCCTGCAGTTTTAGAAGATCAATGAAATACCTTAGTGCTCCTCTTCAAACCTACATAACCCATTCAGACCCCTCGGAAAAATTCGCCTTCTCCACCAATAGCAAACGTAACATCAAGAAACCTGACATACCATAAGGTCATGGAAGACATGACTTTATGACGGCTCGGCAAGGAAACCGCTTACCGTGGTAACTACGACGACGCCATGGACTTCTTTACCATTTCGGGAGTGCACCAATTTTTTTATGCCATATAATTTTGGACAGCCTTTCAAACATTACGTAAAATGGGATCACCTACATCGGGAATGTTAGAGTTTTCACGCGCCGGGTTAAGTTTTTGCGTATTTACGTAAGCTATGTGGGACATGTCTGCCCTGATGACCACAGCTGCCCTACAGACCACATCTGCCCTGATGACCACAGCTGCCCTACAGACCACATCTGCCCTACAGACCACATCTGCCCTGATGACCACAGCTGCCCTACAGACCACATCTGTCCTACAGACCACACCTATCCTACAGACCACATCTGTCCTACAGACCACATCTGTCCTACAGACCACATCTGCCCTACAGACCACATCTGCCCTACAGACCACATCTGTCCTACAGACCACATCTGTCCTACAGACCACATCTGTCCTACAGACCACATCTGCCCTACAGACCACATCTGCCCTACAGACCACATCTGTCCTACAGACCACATCTGTCCTACAGACCACATCTGTCCCACAGACCACATCTATCCCACAGACCACATCTGTCCTACAGACCACATCTGTCCCACAGACCACATCTGTCCTACAGACCACATCTGTCCCACAGACCACATCTGTCCTACAGACCACAT
The DNA here is from genome assembly GCA_036785665.1 of Chirona hameri. Classification (NCBI taxonomy): domain Eukaryota; kingdom Metazoa; phylum Arthropoda; class Thecostraca; order Balanomorpha; family Balanidae; genus Chirona; species Chirona hameri. The sequence goes on along the minus strand of JAXIVJ010013469.1, from coordinate 9,617 downwards.
CTGTCCCACAGACCACAGCTTCCCTTCAGCCCAAGATCGTTCCCTACCACTGTTTCACACCGCCGTCTCCTCAGCCAAGGCTCCCTCCTGCCGCGGCGGGCAGACCGACAGACCTAACCAGCGAGAAGGGACCGCCGCCGGCCCCGCCGAGCCGGTTATGTGGCGGCCAGCCGGCGTGGCACCGCGGACGTCACGACTGATGACGTCATCAGTGCCGGCGGCAGTGAGCCGGACGATCGACCCGGGTCGGCGCGCCAGGAGAGGCGGCGTATTATCATCTCTCCTCATCTCATCTCCGCAGGCCCCGCCCGCGGTCACCCGTGCGAGCCAGTCAACCCCGCCCTCACGGCGAGAGGGAGAGAGGAGCTGATCGCCCACCCACCAACAGCTGTAGCGGAGTCAGCCCGGCCTCCAGGAGTCATCCGCCGCAAGAACGGAGTTAGCCCGCCCTCCCAGATAGAGGTTGATAGGAGTCGACCTGTTCTCCCACTGGGCCCCAGAGCGGAATCATTCGGCCCTCCCACCGAACCTCGGATTGGAGTCGCTCACCCTCCCACCTGAGCGGAGTCACCCACCCTCCCAACGGCCGCTGGAGCGAGCAAAGTCCGCCCAACCGCCGAGCCCTGGAGCAGAGTTTCCCGCCCTCCCACCGAGCCCTGGAGCGGAGTTCCCGGCCCTTCCACCGAGCCCTGGAACGGAGTTTCCCGCCCTCCCACCGAGCCCTGGAGCGGAGTTTCCTCCCCTCCCACCGAGCCCTGGAGCGGAGTTTCCTGCCCTCCCACCGAACCCTGGAGCGGAGTTTGCCGCCCACCCACTGAGCCCTGGAGCGGAGTTCCCCGCTCTTCCACCGAGCCCTGGAGCGGAGTTTCCCGCCCTCCCACCGAGCCCTGGAGCGGAGTTCCTTCCCCTCCCACCGAGCCCTGGAGCGGAGTTCCCTGCCCTCCCACCGAACCCTGGAGCGGAGTTTGCCGCCCTCCCACCGAGCCCTGGAGCGGAGTTTCCCGCCCTCCCACCGAGCCCTGGAGCGGAGTTTGCCGCCCTCCCACCGAGCCCTGGAGCGGAGTTTCCCGCCCTCCCACCGAGCCCTGGAGCGGAGTTTCCTGCCCTCCCACCGAGCCCTGGAGCGGAGTTTCCCGCCCTCCCACCGAGCCCTGGAGCGGAGTTCCCCGCCCTTCCACCGAGCCCTGGAACGGAGTTTCCCGCCCTCCCACCGAGCCCTGGAGCGGAGTTTCCTCCCCTCCCACCGAGCCCTGGAGCGGAGTTTCCTGCCCTCCCACCGAGCCCTGGAGCGGAGTTTCCCGCCCTCCCACCGAACCCTGGAGCGGAGTTTGCCGCCCTCCCACCGAGCCCTGGAGCGGAGTTTCCTGCCCTCCCACCGAGCCCTGGAGCGGAGTTCCCCGCCCTCCCACCGAGCCCTGGAGCGGAGTTTCCCGCCCTCCCACCGAGCCCTGGAGCGGAGTTTCCTGCCCTCCCACCGAGCCCTGGAGCGGAGTTTCCTGCCCTCCCACCGAGCCCTGGAGCGGAGTTTGCCGCCCTCCCACCGAGCCCTGGAGCGGAGTTTCCTGCCCTCCCACCGAGCCCTGGAGCAAAGTTTCCCGCCCTCCCACCGAGCCCTGGAGCGGAGTTTCCCGCCCTCCCACCGAGCCCTGGAGCGGAGTTTGCCGCCCTCCCACCGAGTCCTGGAGCGGAGTTTCCTGCCCTCCCACCGAGCCCTGGAGCGGAGTTTCCCGCCCTCCCACCGAGCCCTGGAGCGGAGTTTCCTGCCCTCCCACCGAGCCCTGGAGCGGAGTTTCCTGCCCTCCCACCGAGCCCTGAAGCGGAGTTTCCTGCCCTCCCACCGAGCCCTGGAGCGGAGTTTCCCGCCCTCCCACCGAGCCCTGGAGCGGAGTTTGCCGCCCTCCCACCGAGCCCTGGAGCGGAGTTTCCTGCCCTCCCACCGAGCCCTGGAGCGGAGTTTGCCGCCCTCCCACCGAGCCCTGGAGCGGAGTTTGCCGCCCTCCCACCGAGCCCTGGAGCGAAGTTTCCCGCCCTCCCACCGAGCCCTGGAGCGGAGTTTCCCGCCCTCCCACCGAGCCCTGGAGCGGAGTTTCCCGCACTCCCACCGAACTCTGGAGCGGAGTTTCCTGCCCTCCCACCGAGCCCTGGAGCAGAGTTTCCCGCCCTCCCACCGAGCCCTGGAGCGGAGTTTCCCGCCCTCCCACCGAACCCTGGAGCGGAGTTTCCTGCCCTCCCACCGAGCCCTGGAGCGGAGTTTCCCGCCCTCCCAAGAGTCCGCCCGCTCTCCGGCTGGCCACCTGAGCGGAATCGCCGCACTCTCTGCGGACTCTGCGGACTCTGCGGACTCTGCCTCTGAGAGGGCGGCCGATTCACATACCTGTCCCCGCCGGCAGCCACGACGAGGCCTGCCACATACCTGTCCCCGCCGGCAGCCACGAGGCCTGCCACATACCTGTCCCCGCCGGCAGCCACGAGGCCTGCCACATACCTGTCCCCGCCGGCAGCCACGAGGCCTGCCACATACCTGTCCCCGCCGGCGTAATGACGAGGCCTGCCACATACCTGTCCCCGCCGGCAGCCACGAGGCCTGCCACATACCTGTCCCCGCCGGCAGCCACGAGGCCTGCCACATACCTGTCCCCGCCGGCAGCCACGAGGCCTGCCACATACCTGTCCCCGCCGGCGTAATGACGAGGCCTGCCACATACCTGTCCCCGCCGGCAGCCACGAGGCCTGCCACATACCTGTCCCCGCCGGCAGCCACGAGGCCTGCCACATACCTGTCCCCGCCGGCGTAATGACGAGGCCTGCCACATACCTGTCCCCGCCGGCAGCCACGAGGCCTGCCACATACTTGTCCCCGCCGACGTACTGACGAGGCCTGTCACATACCTGTCCCCGCCGGCGTACTGACGTAACGACAAGGCCTGTCGATAGCATTCCCGCGGACCGCAAAGCCTGTGGCACACCGCTCGATAAGCCCCTCGCGGGCAAAATGCCCATTTTTGATCGCCCAATACAGGCATACGTCTGCGCGGTGCGGCAGACGACCACACTCCAAGTCAACGGAGGTGCTAAGTTACTGCTTAGTGGTACAGACAAACCGTGTTCAAAAGGGACGAGACCATGAAGCCACGTGTATCGAATCTGCCGTCAAACAAAGCTAGTGATTGTTGCATTGATTCTTAAAAGAGAAGTTAATTAATAGAGAACGAGGGTCTTCATTTGGAGGCAGCGTGTTATTTTGCAGGTGCGTCGCCGCCGCCGCCGAACGTCCTTGCGTGACCATATGCGTGACTACGCGCGAGTACGCTTGTGCCCTGCAGGCTTGCAAATGTTTGCGTGTCTGTGCTTGCGTGCATGAGGGTGTGCAGTTGGTCGTGCATGCATGCGCCAGTGCGTGCATGAATATATGGGGGGAGGGTATGCGCATTGTGCATTTCGGAGGTGTAACTTCTGTTCTACGTGTGATGTATGTCTACGGCAAAAAAAAAACGTCAACGGCGGCAAAACAATGCAACTATGTGTTGATCACATTGGTTCTCCTATTGATGGTGTTCTGTATATTATATTATTTATTTATTGATTTATGTGGCCCTCGATCACAGCAGTACCAATTACAGTGAGTATCGGCGACGTTTTTTCTTCTCATCATTGTTTTCTTATGATTTCTTATGGATGTTATACGTATTAGAGATGTGATTTTTGCACCGGCGTATTTCATCGATTCAGCGGCGCCGACTCATCTTTGTTACCAGCCGATACTTTGCCGATGCTATCAGGTTTGCACCGATACTTTGCCGATACTATCAGGTTTGCACCGATACTTTGCCGATACTATCAGGTTTGCACCGATACTTTGCCGATACTATCAGGTTTGCACCGATACTTTGCCGATGCTATCAGGTTTTCACCGATACTTTGACGATACTATCAGGTTTGCACCGATACTTTGCCGATACTATCAGGTTTGCACCGATACTTTGCCGATACTATCAGGTTTGCACCGATACTTTGTCGATACTATCAGGTTTGCAGCGATACTTTGCCGATACTATCAGGTTTGCAGCGATACTTTGCCGATACTATCAAGTTTGCAGCGATACTTTGCCGATACTATCAGGTTTGCAGCGATACTTTGCCGATACTATCAGGTTTGCAGCGATACTTTGCCGATACTATCAGGTTTGCACCGATACTTTGCCGATACTATCAGGTTTGCACCGATACTTTGCCGATACTATCAGGTTTGCAGCGATATTTTGCCGATACTATCAGGTTTGCAGCGATACTTTGCCGATACTATCAGGTTTGCACCGATACTTTGCCGATACTATCAGGTTTGCACCGATACTTTGCCGATACTATCAGGTTTGCACCGATACTTTGCCGATACTATCAGGTTTGCACCGATACTTTGCCGATACTATCAGGTTTGCACCGATACTTTGCCGATACTATCAGGTTTGCACCGATACTTTGCCGATACTATCAGGTTTGCACCGATACTTTGCCGATACTATCAGGTTTGCACCGATACTTTGCCGATACTATCAGGTTTGCACCGATACTTTGCCGATACTATCAGGTTTGCAGCGATACTTTGCCGATACTATCAGGTTGCAGCGATACTTTGCCGATACTATCAGGTTTGCAGCGATACTTTGCCGATACTATCAGGTTTGCAGCGATACTTAGCCGATGCTATCAGGTTTGCACCGATACTTTGCCGATACTATCAGGTTTGCACCGATACTTTGCCGATACTATCAGGTTTGCAGCGATACTTTGCCGATGCTATCAGGTTTGCACCAATACTTTGCCGATACTATCAGGTTTGCACCGATACTTTGCCGATGCTATCAGGTTTGCAGCGATACTTTGCCGATGCTATCAGGTTTGCACCGATATTTTGCCGATACTATCAGGTTTGCACCGATACTTTGCCGATACTATCAGGTTTGCACCGATACTTTGCCGATGCTATCAGGTTCGCACCGATACTTTGCCGATGCTATCAGGTTTGCACCGATACTTTGCCGATACTATCAGGTTTGCACCGATACTGTGCCGATACTATCAGGTTCGCACCGATACTTTGCCGATACTATCAGGTTTGCACCGATACTTTTCCGATACTATCAGGTTTGCACCGATACTTTGCCGATACTATCAGGTTTGCAGCGATACTTTGCCGATACTATCAGGTTTGCAGCGATACTTTACCGATGCTATCAGGTTTGCACCGATACTTTGCCGATACTATCAGGTTTGCACCGATACTTTGCCGATACTATCAGGTTTGCACCGATACTTTGCCAATGCTATCAGGTTTGCACCGATACTTTGCCGATGCCTACCGTAAGCCAGACTCGCAATCGTCAACAAAAGTCACTTACCATGCACACAAAGTGCTGAAAGAGTAAACTTTTGTAATCAGAAATGCTAAGAAGTTAAGAACTGCTAGATGTGAAATGTTGAGGACCGGGTGATTTTCACCAGCACGCTTGAGATCCGAGGGCCTAAATGCTGCCCCTGAAATTGTAAATCATCCTCTTAATTATTACTGTTTGACTTCGTATTTTATAGTTCAATACCATTGTGTAAGAGCATCACATTGCCGCATCGTCCCAGCTAAAAACGTATAGCCTAAGCACGAAACTCAGAAAATGCACAAAGGCAACCATGAGGGATGGACATCTGGCTGTACGCGGGCTGTATGCGGTTGCAGATACCGTTGTTGATTCAGACGGAAGCAGAGCGCCGGAGTCCAACAAGCGATCTAAAACGGTATCAGGTCATGTATGTAATGTATGTAATGTATGTGTGAATGTATGCATGTTATTTGGGGATAGATCACGATTCAAAACATTTAGCGGAGCTGAACTGTTATCAGATTGTAGCTTAGTGGATAATACATTGTTTAGGCACAAAATCATCCCGGTGCGGTGTCTAGCGAGCGCGTGGCATGTGATCAAATTCCACAGGTTTAACATGGTGCGGCTGAGGTTTCCGAACAGCACTATGGGCCAGGATCCCGATCTAGCTCGCCATAATTGGTCGGAGTGATTTATTCATTTGAATATGAGACATACATGAATATGTTAAGAATTCACCGTGGATTAAGCATACGGCAATAGTTGTTTAGTGCAATCACACGTGGAGGTATAAACGGCGCCGAATTCCGAAACACGGACCTTTGTACGAAGGACCGTGTCTCCGTGTTCAACAGGGAGACCGTGGCTCGCGAAATCGATGTATGTTTACGATGTAATGACGGATGGGATACAGCAAGAATCTTGCAATGTGCATGTTTTCAGGTTAAAATGGAGTATTGGCTACACTGTGAAATCAAAATTACAACTAACAGTAGGATATTTCGTGCTTTTAATGACAATTTGTGTTGACATAACAGAAATGTCGGCACAAACTTGAATGCAGCTTCTTCGATAGTGCCGATCTAATGGATAACACACGATAACACGGAGATACGAGTATGGCTGTGATCCTCAATGGTTCGGCTTGCTGTGGCAAGTCCAATTTCTTGCCCCAACCTGCCTCTGCACCCATGAGGGGTGATTATATGATTTCTGCAATGGTCTGCAATGCAATGCAATGCAATGTAATGCAATGGTCATGACGGCCACCCACGCTGAGGCCCGACATCAAAGCCTCCTGGACCACACCACGGAGCGACTGCTGACAATGCAGAGATGGTGGCGACTCTGCGAGCCTCAGTGAGCGCCGAGCTGCGCTTAACGTGCGTTTTCAAGTGGGGATTGGACGGTAGTAGTTTAGTGGCGGTAGTGACGGTAGTATTTGAAAACCATTGGTACGAAATGGTTTCCAAATTCATAATATTTGCTCAAAGTGCCCATGCCAATGACCTGAGGCTGAAAAAGGCCATATGAGGCCAATAATCAATTATGGCGGGCTAGATCGGGCTCCTGGCCCATACAGTGTCAGAAAAGTGGCCCGGGCTAGATCGGGCTCCTGGCCCAAACAGTGTCACAAAAGTGGCCCATTTCTCCATTTTTCTGAACTTCGAAGTTTTTTTCCGTGAAAACTTTGACTGTAAATAATTATTTTGTTTTGTCTGCGTGTGCAAATGTCTGACGAGCATAACACTGAGATTTGACTTTCCGAACAAGGCCGGAACGTGACGGTGATGCGACACAAATTGTTAAAACAAATCGCAAGGCGGAACAGCTCCAAATTCCCAACATCCGAAATTTCTGCAGTGATTTAGGGAAGAAAAACTGGTACTTTTCCCAAAATTAAACCAAAAACTTTGTAAAACCTCCCCAAAAAGTTTGTGTGTATTCAGGTTACAACTCCGCCACCGATACTATCCATCGTCATCGGGACAACCCTGGAACCCTGGAACATGTATAACCCTGGAACACTAAAAACACGTTATGCACAAGACGACAGTACTTAATACTGAGACTTGAGCACAGTTTCCCCATATACGCATGCGCAACGATACAATGTACCTTTTTAACACGCGCCCTGGAGGGGGGGGGGGGCGAAATCCGCCCCCCCCCCCCCCCCCTCCGATTTTTCGAGGATAGCGCAAAAACGGCGGCACGCAGCGCCGCCGTTTATTTGCACACCTGTTCAGCAATAAACTTCCCACATTATGCAAAAATCTTGACCTCGGGTCATCTCAGGTCAGGTCACCAGACCAGGTCACGTGATGACCTCAACTCCAACACGTTTGCAGTAGTACCACAGTCACAGTTTTAGGCCGATGGGTTTCAATCTTGCAGGATTTCAAAAGGTAATACCAACAATTTTTGTATCTCGGATTTATAATATCGGTGATCTAAGGTCAGGTCAATTTCGTGACCGCCAATACTGTTTTGTCAATAACTGTCGACATAATGAAGATAGAGAAGAGAAAATGGTACCAATGTGTTTGTCTCGTCGAGACACGTCTCTCAATATGCAACATGATCAACTTGGGTCACCACTTGACTTTTACCTGAGGTTAAATTTCTCAGTTGACCTAACCCAATGACCATGAGTATGATTCGAAGCACCTTGACGAGATAAACACGATAGCGTACAAACTATTGCTTTATCTGTATTAGATAAAAAGTTATTTGCGAAAACAGTTTTGCAAAAAATCCCCTTTTTGAGATTTGATGACCTCTGGAGCCTAAACTATTGACCTGAGCTCAAAGCTGAGGACACCTATGTATTTTGCAAGGGCGTTCGATTGGTTTCTTACGTTTGCTGCTAACTATCATAGTTCCCGAGATATTTGGGGGTGTTCGAAGCGAAGTCCTAAAACTTGAAAATCTGACCCTTGATGACCTCTGGTGACCTCAATATTGACCTGAGGAAAGAAAAATGAACGAAATACTTTCGAAAAAGCTTGTCTAAAGTCGTTTTCCATTTGTCGCTACGTTGCGTGGTTTTCGAGATCATAGGGGGGGGGGCGAAATCCGCCCCCCCCCCCCTCCAGGGTGTGTAATTATCAGAGGCCCTCCAGGGTGCGTGTTAACATACGACCCGGGAGGCTCGGTCCCCGACTGACGCTAAGACCATATCTGTACAGGAAATACGACTGACGATTCATCAACTTTCCACATCATAATATATGCACATATTGGCATATATGAAAATAGGTCGTGTAGAAACGCGTAACAAAAATGACGCAAAAATTATTGGTATACGCATGACACAATTTGTTCCGCCGCTGGAGAAAATTTGTTCCGCGAACTTAGATCGTGGAACCTTGCGTGGAACCTTTTCTGACACTGTTTTCGACCGTTAAAAAAGGGGTGAAAACGTTTACTGTCCGCATATCTCGCCAACTATGGGTCGGATCAGGATCAAACCGCGGCACACTTTTGTAGAGGGAAGAACGGCGAATAGTGTCATACCATATGTAGGTTTCCGCGCTAGAGGAAGCACCCGCCAGTAAGCTTTGACTGTGAATCCGTCGATTTTGGGGCGTTTTCAGTTTCTTATTCACATCTCAAGAACCAAAAGGGCTAAAGGTATGAAACCAACTTCATAGCGTAGATGAATGTCTACTACAAATGTTATGTAAATATGAGACTGTTCGGCTGATGGCTTTGTTAATTATCGAGTGGAATGCATATCATTTTATGTTTTGGATGTTCATCCTGCTTTGTCACTACCTGGACAGCAAATGGAGATGTATTGTTCACTGAAACATACGCCATTGAAAAGTGCAGACAGTTTTATCCCATATCCACCCATAACACGCACACTTTTGTCCATATCTCTTGCTGATACACAGGGTTTCCGTGAGCCCTTGCAGGGTTCAATTTCATTGCCAAACATATTCTCCTCGGTTATTTCTGGCCATAGCGAGTAGCAAAACTGAAGAGAACGCGTGCTGTACTGGCAACAATAGTTCCTCCATTTTAAAAGGCAACCGATAAGCAAACATATTTCTAGTAACCCCGCCTCCGTCTGACTCATGCCATGCATGCAATCGCAAGTACCAATTTGAGTGGTGCCGATACTATGCCGATACTTACGAGGCTTTGCTGATACCAATACCGAAACCAAGTAAAATAAACGGATCCCTAATAACGAGTACATATTACCTGCATACCCTCTCAGCATTTCACATTTTC
>JAXIVJ010013468.1:15000-37125 GCA_036785665.1 Chirona hameri | reverse complement strand
CTGACAGGTGTGCAAAAAACGGAGGCTCTGCGCGCCGCGTTTTTTCCGCTATCCTCGCAAAAACCCGTAGGGGGGGGGGGGGGGGTTCGCCCCCTCCAGGCGCGTGTTAACCCTCGCCCTACGGTGGTTAACCTCGCCCTCCCCTGGCAGGCCCCCTAGGGTTTTGCTTGAATAATTGTCTACGCAAGCGGGGTGGGCATCTTGCTTGAAATTTTTCGTAGCTGAGTTAACAACAATTATACGTATGCTGTCAAAATTTATTGAAATTGGTAAAAAGTAGTTTGGGAGATAATCATGTTTTGATGACCGTCCATGCTGGTGGAAAAACGATAATTATTGAAAAATGGTAGGGGAAACAGAGTTTTAAGGAAATAGCAAAAGCAATTAACTAAAAATACATAAATGTCATTCTCTTTTAAAATGGCCATCTTCGGATTAAAAAAAAAAATGATTTTAGACCCCTAAAATTAAAAACTTTTTTAATCCCCACAAAAATCTAAATTTTCAAAAATGTTATAAAAACCGGAATGTATGTGATAAAATTGAGTAATAGACATATCCATAACAAATGTCAAAGTAATATATTCATTATATTGGTTGTAGTGCTTGTGCGTTTTGGTAATTGTAAAATTTCTGATGAAGATCTGTGATCGAAATATTATATAACGTTTTTTGGTACTATTATATTTTAATTTCGAGGAAAGAGGTCATAAATGATAAAAACTAATTATAATTTGCTAATGTAATATATTCATGTTTGACTGAGTGATGGCCCCTAAGTGTAAGAAACTGAATTACGTCATTTTTTAATATTTTTTTCTATAACTTATTTGGATAAGATACGAACAAATCATTACCTTGTATTATTTATGAGACGAAACTGTTCTGATGAACATGCCTTTTTATTTACATTTATCAATTTTATAATTTTCCAGGTTTGCTGAAGAGCAAAATCGCTGTTCTGGAAGTCGTAAATTTCGAGGTCAATTCACTTGACCTGGGAATGTCACCCATTGATCTGAAACCCAAAAATCGCTACTGTTAGATTCCTCTCATGACTAGGTAACATGCTTGGTTCTTACCGCATTGCTCTAAGTTCCTTGGGTTTAGAAGTTAACCCTATTGTAACAGGGGGGCGGATTCCGCCCCCCCCCTCCTGTTCTCCGCCGGATATCTCCAGAAGGATCAGGCTGAAGGGGATCAGGCCCATGAAATTTTGGGACTTTTCATAGATTGAACTCCGCATTTGGAGTCAAAATTTTGAGTTCTTAACTTGAACAGAGTCGGTTCAGGGAACAGTTTTGGGTGGGTTCGGAGGCGACACTTGGCGAAAATACGGAAATGCGATCTTCACGTTTCTTCTCTTACTGCATCAAGTATGAAGGTGTTACACTCGCTTACCGAGATTGCAACAAGTGCAAATTAGATGATGTTAATGAAATATCATTACAAATTGCATGGCTAGAGGCGGTTTCAGGGCTTTGAAAAGGGGGGGGGGGGGTTCCAGGAAGTATTCAATGCTTGGCGGGAAGCCAAATAGAGCAATGTAAGGGGCATTTATAGCTATCAAGATGTAAAAGATAGCTTCCTGCTTCATTATTTGCTTATTTTATCATATAGGAGTTTCAGGGGCGCGTTCAAGGAACATGAAAAGGGGGGGGGGGGTGACTGGCATGTGATTGACGATATTGCAGCGATAACGCGCAATATTACGTTAGCTTATAATAAATATATGCACATATGAGACCAGAAAGGGAAATAAAAGTCATTTTTTTGCAGAGGCGGCCTCAGGAATGGAGAAAGGGGGTCCTATTATTGCAAGGAAATTAAGAGGCATCGGCGTACAATGACATAACATACTGCAGTTTATCGGATGAAACACGCACCACAGGCCTATCTCTACGACGATTATAAGGTAATAGGCGAGTCCCAGGTAGGGTAAATAGGGGGGTAAGCATTGTTAATTTAAGTTGAAAGTGAAATAGTCACTGTTGACTAGTTAGTATCATGATAGCGGATAATATACTTATCAAACGGTCTTGCGCCGCCCTAGTTGGATCCGGATACGACTAAGGTAGAAGTACAACATGCAAAAAGGAACTATCTATGATCAGTAACATATTACTAGGCTGGTAGGCAACTTGTCTGGCGGTTAATATTTTTCCCAATTTTACCCCCCTTTTTCACTAACCTGGACCGCCTATGGCAAAAATTATGATTTATAACTGATTTTTTTTATCTAATGTCTCAATCACCTACCATTTCATTTATAAAAAAAACATCAAAAAATGGTTTTATTACCATTTACTTCACCCCCATATTTGAGTGACTGCACACGCCTATGATTTTTGAATTTTCAAACGTCCACATATATATCAATTTCGATTCAATACTCTATCGATTCCTATTAGTGTGTTAAAATCGGTCCGTTAAACTGAAAGCTATGTTGAATCAAAAATACCACTAAAATTTGTCGTTTTTGCCCCCTGTTTGCCCCCCTATCCAAAATTTAGATTTTTTTTATTATTTATAAATGTAGATCGTGTTGAGAGGAACCAAACACCGTTTCATTTTTGAAATCGACGGGTAGATCTCGAGATCTCCGGGGGGGGGGGGTGGGGGGATATCCCCCCCCCCTGTTACAAATAGGGGTAGCCAGGAGCCTGTTACAAATAGGGTTAATAGGGGAGGCTGTCTTGCCTCCCCCCCACCTCCGTAGGGCGAAGGTGAAAAAATGCTCCCGTAGGGCGAGGGTTAACCCTCGCCCGGGTAGGGCAAAATACACTACGTGTTCGTGGTAGGAGGGGGAGGGGTACACCCCCTTAGCGTTTCGCCCCTCATTGATCTAGAGCTTCGATTCAAACACGAGTCGTATTGCTTGTGACGAAGGAAGCCGCTTGATACCCGACTTTAAGGTCTTGGGTCATTAGGTCAGCTCTGAGGTCATGTCAATGGACCCAAATTCATACAAATTGTAAATGCGTATAATTTTAAATTTTATCGAGCTAGGATCGTGAATGAGCATATCATAATGGTTAATGGTGCCAAATTTGAAATCAGCGTCACAAAAAGTCCTAGAAACCGCCCAAATTCAAAAAGGTCAGGTCAGGGTCATTTGAGTCAGTGACCTCGGTTTGACCGGGGAAGCCCATGACCCCAGTAGACATATACTTATATAAATGAATCCCAAATTTGAAATCAGCGTCACAAAATGTCCCTAGAAACTGCCAGAAGCCAAACAAAAGTCATCTGGGGTCATCGGAGGTCAATGACCTCGGTTGAACTTTGAAAAGTTCAATCCGAGGTCACAATCTCAGTGGAAACCACAACTGTCACCTGAAACATCTGTGCATATGCTCCTGAACAACAAACACTGGGAAACTGCCACAAGTTACAAGCATCGATACTACGGGACGCCAGTAGTTGCGCCTGACATGACCTTGAGAACAGGTCATAGGTCCCGGATCATGTGAGGTAGAAGTTCACAATTTTCAGGATTACGTGTCACATCGTTAAAAAAGTAGAGGGTACTGAAAGTTTTATCGCAATCGTTGTAACCTACGTGAGTAATCTCCGAAAAACCGAAGGGGGTGGCATCCACCCCCTCCTACCCGGGCGAGGGTGGTAAGCTAAATATATTACCGCATTGGGTTCCGAATGCATCATGAGATGATGTGGTTATCATTGAATGAATCATGTTGGCTTGTGGTTGAATATATTGAATTATATATAAGTGTAACTAGAAAAATACGCTTAGATATTAATGCTATTAAAGCTAGATCCTTAATGCTGAGAATTATTTCGTTTTAATCAATAATCTTACCAGTAAGGGCGCCGTAGTTGCGATGCACGAGCGAGCGCGAGGAAATGTATGGCGATTTCAACTCGATCGGGCAAGTAGTTTCTGAGATGCTAAAAAGGGTTCCGCACGTGCGCACGTGCAGAGGTACCCATCTTGACTTGTGGAAGTGGGGGCGAGAGGTCACTAACCACACACCAAATTTGAAACACAATCGCTCAGCCGTTCCAGAGATATAAATAGGGGTGTGCACGTGCGCACGTGCAAAGCCAACACACCCGTGACTTGTGAAAGGCGGCGGCTGAGAGGTCCCTAACCATACATCAAATTTGGACACAATCGGCTCAGCCGTTCCTGAGATATAGAAAAGGGGTGTGCATGTGCGCACGTGCAGTCACACCACCCCTGATTTTGTGAAAGTGGCGGGTGAGGGGTCCCAACCACTCACGAAATTTGCACATAATCTACCCAAGCCGTTGCGGAGTTGAGTTTTGCGAGGAAACACTTTTCAACAACCCTCACGCTGGCACGCCGCCAAGTCGCAGTGGTAGTCACCACATGAGTCGGGCACTGGTTTCGAACAGGGTTAGGTTAGATGGGGCTGCTCAGCAAAGAAGTCCGCTTGTCAATCGGGCGTGCGGTTGCAGAGATATAAGCTTCTCAAAAGCGTCGCCACGGGTCGGGTCGGGTCGGGTCGGGGTCGGGTCGGTCGGGTCGGGTCGGGGTCGGGTCGGGCCGGGCCGCTCATATCAAATTTTGTATCATACACACGGACGACGAGCGAGCGCTCGCGGGCTCGCTCGTAAAAAGTACGTCAGTGCTTTTACATCATAATAGCTTCTTACAACTATTCATTTTGTGTTGTAATTTCAGTGGCTGACGTGTGTATGCAGAGAAATAAAGGACACGGCATTATAAGCGGCTCCTGACCTTTCTTGTTCCTAATTTCTCACTAATATTACTCTGAATGATAATGCGTCAGATGTTCAACTTTATGGCGTTAATCTATTGCATCGCTTATTGCATAATCAAAAACATGCATGCCTTGTGTATTGCAGCTACACTTCATATTGAGTGCAGCAATTATGGGGAGCCAGGATATACCTCTCTAATCATTTTGTATCCAGATTGCACTTGAGTCGTCCCGCAGCCCCCTGGCGTGACCCATTATACCTTCTCTCACTCGGGGATATGTGCGCCTCGGCCCCAGTTTAAGGCCGCTTTCCTCTGGGCGGGGTGACAAACGAGCTGGCTCATGGGCGTCCCGCCGCGCGCCGTGTTGTTTGGAGACAGAATGTAATTCGGCCCGGTCCGCCCCCGAACAAACCCACTCTTAGGCGTCATACGATAGCCATGATTTCTCCACTATTGGCCATAGCGAGTACCGGCCCTGCAGGCACACCCGCTGCTGGAAACGCCATTGCATCCAACCAAACGGTCAGCTGGGCATTTCAAAATCGCCAGTGTGCTACAAACTATCACGATTGGCATTACTTTCTGTGGCGAATCTAGAACAGTAAATTGGTTTTTATGCCGGGAAGTACATTACTCCAATGGACCGTGTGGGTAAGCAGGGTGTATATTTCCGGATGTGGTTTTGAATTGGTTAGGGGAATGGAAGACCCATTCTGTTTTATCTTGGGGTAGTAATGTTTTAGGAGACAATATACTGTCAGCCTGGCACGGACCCAATAATTTGATTGTGCTCACATTGACTTCGCCAGTATGAGCTTGTGATTGATTGCATTGGTCAATCACTAAAGGCTTCGGTTCCCACTGGCCCGCCAACCGTCAAAACGGATCCGTCGCCGTCAAACGGGCCCTCGTAGACGGCTGTCAGTGACCGGATTCGGTGGGAACCGGGGAGTGACCGGCGACTGTACGGGGGCGCAACAGCTGATCGCGACGGATCCGACGCCTTGGAGCCTTTTTTCGAAGTGAACATTGTTCAACTTTTTGGCGAAGAAAGGCTCCAGAAAAAGCTCCATGAAAAGATTACTATTAAGCCCGTTCTTGGGCCATCAGTGCTCGAAATTCTCCCATTCATCTCTGCACAGCAGGTGGTTGGCGAACCCATGTTCTACGCGCCGTCCTGGTTCTTCCGTTCATCATTAACAACAGCAACAGCTCCCTCCTCTTCATCTTGTTCAAGTTCGATATTCATCTGGGCTCTTGGATCTGGGAAACGTGCAAATAAAAACACAACAAAACTATGCACCGTCGGAACGCAGACGCAGAACAAAGACACAAACCTTGGTCCTGGTGGTGTATGCACCATATAGAGATCTATATACAATAAAGATGGATGCCTATGCCGAAGCACTTGATTTCGTGGCAATTCCCGTGGGCAGGGGTGGTAAACACGCTTCAAGTGGCGCCCCACCTAACCTGGTATGGGAAAATTCGGTCCCCAGGTATAAGTACCGCGGCATGCACTGGCGGATCCTAGCTCTCACCGTGGGGGCATCTTTTTGTGGCAAAAAATTACCCCCATTTTTTTCCCGCAGATTAGGGCTGGTCGCCGTATTTTGGAATCCGAGCTTAAGAAATAAACTTTTTCAAATTCACAAAACAAATATTTTGTGGATTTGTTTTCCAATTTATTTTTATTTTTGGGGTTACAAACACAACATTTGAAATCCGAGATGGCCATTTGAAAAGAATGCCATTCCCTTTCTTTTGACGTTTTGTATTTGTAATTTGCTTCAAAAATATATTTCTACGATTGTTTCAAACATTTATCGTTTTTCCACCAAAAATGGCATGACCAATTAAAATAAATTAAATTAAATTAAATTGATCCTAGTATTTTGGAAATAATGATTGTTCATGGCGCCATGTCATTAAAACGTCAATTATTTC
Organism: Chirona hameri; assembly: GCA_036785665.1. Lineage (NCBI taxonomy): Eukaryota > Metazoa > Arthropoda > Thecostraca > Balanomorpha > Balanidae > Chirona > Chirona hameri. The sequence continues at coordinate 30,464 of JAXIVJ010013468.1, read as the reverse complement.
CCAAAATACTAAATCAATTTAATTGGAATTCGTGAGAAGACGTAGAAATGATGCAGCATAGTACTGAAAGTTTTTTTACGTTGATATCTATCATAGCTTTCTAGTTATTGAGAAAATCCGAGGGAGGGGGGGGGCAGATTCTGCCCCCCCCCCAGCGGGGAGGCAGGTTAAGTGTCGCCGGGGCTGCTTGAATTGCATCAGTGCGCTGTTTTGTCTATCATTGAAAGAAAGGGATACATACAAACTTCAAATTCAATCACTCGAGAGAAAGAAACAAACTTCCCGTTTTTCATGAGTTTTCTTCTAAGATCATTGTTTTTCACGTTCAGTGCCGGGAATTTCGCGGGGGGATACTTGTATTGAATGCCCCCACCAGATTCCTGGTGTGTGTGTGGGAAATTTGCCCCTTGATTGCCCCCTGGATCGCCAGTGCCAGCAATTACGCCAATGAGAGCCTCTGCCAGACACCTACCTAATGGAATTCTTTTTCCAGTTTCCAATTTTTATAAGCAATTGTGAAAGTTGTTGTCATTGCCGCGAAGCAGGGCGCGAAATTTTCTGTTTTGGATTGTGGATAGCTGGATTTTGACTGCTGCAAAGACAATTTTTACGATTTTACGATCAAATTGGGGAACGCGCGGCGGGGGCGGCGGGGGGGGGGATACTTTATTGAATGCCCCCCCATACCTGATTCTGCGGGGGGGGAGGGAGATTTGCCCCCTGATGCCCCCTCCCTAGATCCAGCAGTGGCGGCAATGAATGTGTCATTAATGGCTCGACATCGTGACTTTTGCTCACAGTGCGGTGACACATTGACATGCCACAGTGTTCATGTTCACCGATTCATCCGTTCGACCCCTCACCCCATATCTGCTCAATCCCCATATCCGGCTCAGTAGCCGTTTTCACGAAGGATTTTGCGTTTGGAGCGATTGGGGGCGATTGGGGCGATTGAGGCGTTTGGGGGTAAATAGGGGGGGGGGGGCGAGGTGTTAAGAGCTATGGCCACGTGACACGGGTTTGGTCAAAAACTCCAAACAAAAACTCCGAAACTCCGAAACTCCTGAAAACTCCGAAACTCCAAAACTCCGAAACTCCAAAACTCCAAATTCCAAAACCCCAAAACTCCAAAACTCCAAAACTCCAAAACTCCAAAACTCCAAAACTCCAAAACTCCAAAAACTACAAAAACTAAAAAACTCCAAACTCGAAACTCCAAACTCCAAAACTCCAAACTCCAAAACTCCAAAACTAAAAAAGAACTTAAAAACTCGAACACTCCAAAACTCCAAAAATCCCCAAACTCCCAAACTCCCAATCTTCCAAACTCCCAAACTCCAAAACTCCTGAACTCCAAACTCCAAAAAATGTCAAAAATCCTAAATAAAAAAGTCCAAAATAAAAAAGTCAAAACAAAAACCCATAAAAATGTTACAACCAACCTTCGGGGACGCCCCATAGCATTGCCCCATAGCATTTGCCCGGAGCATATCCGAAATAATATAAGATTGGTTGTATCCGAATATCCGAATACCGAGGTTGGTTGATCCGAGATTGGTGCACCATTGGAATAACACTATTTCGGAATTCCAATTTGGGAATTTGGGAATTTGGGATTTTGGAATTTTGGCATTTTGAGTTTTAAGAGTTTTTGAGTTTTGGTGTTTTGGTGTTTTGGAGTTTTGGAGTTTTGGAGTTTTGGAGTTTTGGAGTTTTGGAGTTTTGGAGTTTTAGAGTTAGAGTTTTGGAGTTTTTGAGTTTTGGAGTTTGGAGTTTTGGAGTTTTTAGAGCGTTTAGAGTTTTGAAGTTTTGGAGTTTGGAGTTTGGATTTTTGGACCAAACATCGTGTCACGTGGCCATAGCTCTTAACACTGCTCCCCCCAATTTACCCCAAACGCCCCAATCGTCCCCCAATCGGCAACCAAACGCCCCAAACGGCCCCAATCGCCTAGAACGCAAAATCCTTCGTGAAAACGGCTAGTGTTACTTAATGTATAACTGAAGACAACATGCACTGCATAATATGACACTACATCGAATTGTGACATTGGCGGATCCAGAACGGGTGTTTGTTGGGGGGGGGGAATTACAAAAAAAAGTCTCACACAATTCTGAAAAACGCCTATCGGATTTGGCTGCTTATTGCATTGATAGCTGATTAAAGCTAACTTTCCTAAGTAAAAGTCGCTTATATTTTATTTCTATAACAGGAATGTGTGAATTTTGCTCCGATTTCAGGCGGTGGGGTGGGGGGGGGGGGGGGGGGGGGGGCAATTGCTCATTTGCCCAACCGTAGATCCGCCACTGCATTGTGACTCGGTCAACCTTGTGTAGCAACGACCCTAGCTGAAGGGACATCCGCCACAAGGGGGGGGGGACAAGGGGGACGTGTCCCTTCCCAACATTTTCGATTTTAACCCGCGCACTGCAGGGGGGGGGGGGGGGTGATTTCCGCCCCCCCCCCTCCTCTCAGGTTTTTCAAAGATAGCGAAACAACGGCGGCGCGCAGCGCTGCCGGGTTTTGGCACACCTGTTAGGAATCAATTGCGCACACTTCAAAAAAATAACCTCTGGTCATCCCAGGTCAGGTCACCAGACCAGCACAAGTGACCCCACCTTCAAAAATGTTTGCAGTTGTGCTAAGCCTGAGTTTTTTCACCGATCAGTTTGGAACTTACAGGATCTCATGATGGAATAAGACTTAAAATTCGTTTATCTCGGAATCTTGATATCGGTGACCTAAGGTCAGGTCAATTTCGTAATCTCCCCATAATAAGTCAATTGGGAAATATACAAATGCTGCTTTTTCAAGTTATGCATGATATTAGTCCGATTACTTCTGGATCATGTTATTATAGGATACTCTTGATGATCCAAGTGTAAGTTTTGTTCGGTGACCCCTATTGGGTCATTTGGAGGTCATGCGAAGTCACCATCACTTTTTTGTCAATAACTCCCGACATAATGAAGATGGAGAAGTAAAACAGACTCAATGTGTTTGACTCGTGAGACACGTCTTCCCATATGAAACATGTCCTACTTGGGTTACCACTTGACCTTGACCTGAGGTCAAACTTTCAAATTAACTTTACAAGGTCACAATGTATATCATTCTAAAGCGCCTTTACAAGATAAACACAATGGCGCAAACAGCTTTTCGTTATCTTTATTAAATACAAAGTGAATAGCTAAAAACAATTTAGCAATACAACGGCATTTGTTTCCTTTTGTTACCTCTGGAGCCTCCAATGTTGAGCTGAGATCAGATTTGAGTACACCCTTACCGATTGAAAATTACACTGGCTGGCGTTGTTTTTTTCCGTTTGTTATTAACTAGCATAGTTGCTGAGATACATGGAATTTCTGGAGCGATGTCCTAAAACAGAAAAAACGGGAATATGGGATCTTTGATGACCTTGGTGACCTCAATTTGACCTGACCTAAAACAATATTGATTACTTTCGATAGAACATGTATCAAGCTATCAAATACCGTTTTCTGCTTCTCGCTACGTAGCGTAGTTTTTCGAGATCTCAGGGGGGGGGGGGACGGAAATCAACCCCCCTGCAGTTCGTGTTTGCGCAAAGCCCTGCAGTGCGCGGGTTAACATTACACCCATGGGCGTTGCATGGAAAGAATCGACTTCAGAATTCCTTCCCCCCCATCTTTCGGAAGGTGGCGGCGCCTTGCTTAGCTGCGGACGACGGAAGACAGGCGTAGGAACAGGAGCGAGGGGGGGGGGGCGACATGGCCCTCTCACTTTTCGGCCACTTCAAGCATTTTTAAGACAAAGATTAAGGAAATAAGTAAGATGATGGATACAGTTTGTATATGTTGCCAGAAGAATTTTGGTATTTATTTTGTCTACTCCGCCTCCACAGAGTTGAATTAGCTTATAAATTGCAAAGGATTGCAAAGGATTTGTGGGACAATGGGGTGCTAAAGGCCGGATAGTCTATTTGTATAAGATATTCCATTTGGCTACTCTCTGAGGTAGGCATATCACTTTCCAGCTGTTGTCCTGTGGATGTAAAGAAATTGTTAAAACCACTTGCTACATGTTCACTTGGTATGAACTGTGTTAGCATCATCAATAAAACAGGATGGTATGCAGTTTGGCGCTTTCCTTGCAGTTAACCCTATTCCCTGCGGGCGCCCAGAATTACGTTAACCTGCAGGGGGGGGGGGGGGGGGGGCAGATTCTGACCCCCCCCAGAGATCTCGAGAACCCCTCGGTCGATTTTGTGGGGGGAAAACGCCATTCGATTCGTTATGACAAGATCTCTCATTTTGGATCCCAAAATTTTTGTTTTGGTTAAAAAATGGGGGGCCAGGGGGCAAAAAATCCTAAAATTTTGGGTGTTTTTTGAAAGGTCATTGCGGCCATGTGGATCGACCGATTGTCATGCTCCAAACGTTTTGAGCTTCAAATGTACTGGTCTTTAATATATTAAAAGACAAAAAAATCATAGTCGTATTCAGGGAATGTAAAATGGGGGGATTTTCTGAAACAAATATGTGCTGTTCGTGATTGTTTGGGACACCATGAACGTCACATGTGGGCAGTATATGCTGTAATTGGTTAAATTTGATATATTGCGCATAGGCGGATCCAGGAAAAAAAACATGGGGGCACCATGCGCGTAACGCTTTTATCATCTTACAAATTTGAAGTTGGACGTAATTTGAGGGTGGATATCGCCTCCCATTTTTTTTCCTGAGTGCGCCTCTGCCACAAAAAATATGTACAATCCTAGTATCTATGATGCATATTGCATTGAAATTGTTTCTGACGAATTTATTGCACTGCAAACCACGAAGGCAGTATGCGCCGCAAAAAAGGCATTCGTAACACCCTCCCCAAAACAGGAGCCTGAACCGCCTCTGCTGGACTGATTTGTATTTTTTTTTGACACAACACGCGCCATTCAATTTTAGGAAGAGTCACAAAGTTTCAGGACGCTAGGCCTAACAGTTTAGAAGCGGCAAGTGAAAAAAACACCGGGAGAGGCAGAATCTGCCCCCGCAGGGAATAGGGTTAAGGCCTCTCGAAGTAACTTCTATGTTTCTTCATTATTTTCTTTGCTAGCCTCAAACGACTTTTGCAAATATAATAGTTTTGCCTCCTTCATTACCTTTGTAGGAATGTTTCTATATTTGTTATATTAATTGTCATGCTTGCCTAGGCATAGGGACATGGGGCAGGGGGGGGGGGGGGGTGGGGGGGGGGGGGGGGCAGCCGCCCCCCCCCCCCCCACTTTTTTGATTCAACATTACGCCTTGGTTGTTGCATGGAAATAATCGACTTCAGAATGTCTCTGCCCCCCCCCCCCCCAACTTGAACATAGTTCCTGTGCCCCTGCATGCTTATCACTACTTGTTTTAAAAACATTTCTTGTACAACTTATTATTTCTATTAATTGAACACATAATACTGGAGCCTATCCATGGCTTCAATTGTATTTGTCTTCTGCATGGCTTTATTGTTTTGGAAAAGTTGTGAATTCCGTAGGTAAAAGTATTTATTAAGGCAACATAAGGATCTGTCATAGCTTGGAAATTTACCAGCTTGGCTGTAATATATTGATTAACTCTATTCCCTGCGGGGGCAGATTCTGCCCCTCCCGGTGGTTTTTCACTTGCCGCTTCTAAACCGTTAGACTTAGCGTCCTGAAACTTTGGGAATTTCCCACAATTGAATGGCGCGTGTTTTATCAAAATGTTGAGAAAAAATCGGTCCAGCAGAGGCGGTTCCAGGCTCCTGTTTTGGGGAGGGTGTTACGAATGCGGTTTTGCGGCGCACACTTCCTTCGTGGTTTGCAGTGCAATACATGCGTCAGAACAATTTCAATGCAATATGTATCATAGATACTGGGATTGTACATATTTTTTTTGTGTGTGTGCAGAGGCGCACTCAGGATACAAAAATGGGAGGCGATACCCACCCTCAAATTAGGTCCAACTTCAAATTAGTAAGATGATAAAAGCGTTACGCGCATGGTGCAGCCATGTTTTTACCTAGATCCGCATATGCGCAATATATTAAATTTAACCAATTACAGCATATAATGCCCATATGTGACGTTCATTTCGTCCCAAACTATCACGAACAGCACATATTGTTTTCCAGAAAATCCCTCCATTTTACATTCCCTGAATACGCCTATGATTTGTTTATTTTGTTTGTTTTTTGATATATTAAAGACCAGTACATTTCAAGCTCAAAAACGTTTGGGGCATGCGAATCGGTCGAGCCACATGGCCGCAATGACCTTTAAAAAAACACCCAAAATGTTCGTATTTTTGCCCCCTGGCCCCCCATTTTTGAACAAAACAAAAATGTCGGGATCCGAAAAAAGAGATCTTGTCATGACGAATCGAATGGCGTTTTTACCATCGAAATCGTTCGAGTGGTTCTCGAGATCTCGGGGGGGGGGGGGGGGCAGAATCTGCCCCCTCCCCGCAGGTTAACGTAATTCTGGTCGCCCGCAGGGAATAGGGTTAATCTCTGGAAGTTTATGCATGTTAAAAACTTCCTTGGGGTAGATTGTTTGATTCTGTTTTATATATTCATGATATAAGGGCATATACAGGAAAATGATCTGAAAGATCTGTTATCAATACACCAGAAGACTTTATATGGTTGTGTTTATTAATAGAAATATTATCGAGCAATGCTGAATTGGTGTGAGTCCTCGTAAGCGAGTCATAAGTCAACAAGTAGTGTGGACTTATGACTATCATAAGACCCTCTCGACAATCTAAGTTGGTTTTTGCAGCTGATTCTGGGGCAACTTCTTCAATTTGTACCTACGCACCTGCCGATCTCTGCTACTTTCCTAGCCAGACTCAGACACACCTTTCCGGAAAGATTACCTGCCAACTGCATCATTATCACTATGGATGTCTGTAATCTGTATGGATCTATCCCCATACAGGAAGGGATAGATTCTGTCATGACCTTGATCCGCGATAATATCGCTAAAATCGACCTGTTTGGCCTTTCGCTAGCTGATTTCAACAAACTTCTGACACATGTACTTACTAACAATTACCTCAGATTCGGACAGGATTACTTTAAGCAAACTACTGGGATCGCTATGGGTATCAGAATAGCCCCACCTGTTGCCATCTCGTTTATGCACTTTTTCGAATCAACTTTCCTCTCGTCTCGGACACTACGGCCCGATTCCTAGTAAGATACATTGGTGACTAATGTGGGATTTGGAGTCATGGAGTGGAACAGCTCCAAATATTCTTTGAGAAGCTCAACTGTTTTAATCCAGCAATTCAACTCACCCTAGATCACACAGGAGAGTCTGCAGAAATTCCATTATTGGACATCTTGTTGGTGATTCGGTCTAATGGGGCCTACTTTACAGAACTCTACATCAAGCCTATGACAGCTCCTATCATAATGCACTTCCGTTCGGGTCACACCATGGCCACTAAGAAAGGCATACTAAAAGCTCAAATTAGACGGGCCATTAAACTCTCGACAGATCCTGAAACTAGAGAAAGAAGTTTGAACAAAGTAAGTGAGCTGTTCAAAGTAAATGAGTATCCTACCGCGCTCATCAATCGATCGATAAGAGATTGTACTAGACCCCAGCACAGCCAACCCAATAATCGTAAAAAAAAATCATTTGTATATGAAACTCCCTTACATCGACGAGGTGCTCACCACAAGTATAACCGCAGCCATTCGTTCATCAAAAGCTCCTATCAAAGTAAGCTGGACAAATAACAACACCCTAAAAGAGCCTTGTGACTTCAGCTCTTACTCCCCCACCCTGCCCCGCTGGACATAGACACTGTCATACGTGTGAACATGGACTGAAAGTAGTTTGCACTACACGCATGGCGATTTACAAAATCACTTGTCTGGCGTGTAGAAGTATAGGGATACAAGCCACCTATATAGGGCAGTCTAGACGTCCCATTAGGGTCCGATTTAAGAAGCATCTGGGTGACGCTCGTCTTCGGAAACCTGACACCAGTCTGGGGGACCACACCCTAGAACAGCATACGAATATGGACAATGAAGAAATAAATAGCAACTTTTACATAGATATCCTCACCACTAAAGAACATGAAGCCGATCTGCGCATAGCTGAATCTGTTTATATTAGAGAAAGCAACCCTACTATGAACACTAAATCTAGGTCTTGGTGCCTTACTAAACATGTGATTTAGCTTCCCGTTTGTTTTTCTCGACTTTTAGGAGGCTTTAATAGTATACGGCTCAATTGAGTCGGTATAAATATTGTAACCACAAATCCTCTGTTAGCTACTTTCAACATGACTCGTATACGTTACGGTGAATGATTGTTATCTATCGGTTGTCTTACCTTGTTGTGCCTTTGTACGACAGATGACTTGGCAGTGTATGATTTTGCAGAGTAAACGTGTATGACAGCGTATGCCAGTATAGTAATGCATCGACAGTGTTTTAGTACGTAAGCGATGAAATGTTCCCACTAGAGGACGTGTTGAAGTGTTTGACTCGTGACAGTGTTCTTGGTTTTTGACGCAAAAACGGTGATGTTTTCATCATTCTCTGATGTTGATTTGTTAATTGAAACGCGTTAGAATTGTTCGGCTTTTCTTTTGATTAAAATAATATATTATTAGCACAAATGATCATTCTGTACAACTTTTTTACAATGATCAATTAGTGGTTGGTTATCTGCTGGACCAAATGCTGCCACTTCAGCATGAATGAACATATACATATTCCTGCTTGAAATGGGATATAGGAGTAATGTACATGTACAATGTACAAATATACAAACAAATGCACACAAAACATTGCACAGAAATGTATGATATGAACAGATATCTGGGTAAGGGATGTCACCCATATTGATCTGAAACTCAAGGATATAAGGATATACCTATCTTTCAAGAACACATTAACTATCAAAAGACATCAATCCGGAACGCCAAGGAAAAACTCCTCTCTTCTATACTATTTATACAACAAATGAAACTAACCTGTTCAACTCACCTGTTAGGGTTCCCTGTCTCGTTAGGCATGCAAGGATGGCATTCACAGGGAATGGAAGGAACCCATGCACACAATACACAGCGGTCACCGGGTCGAACCTAGGAGGCCGGAGATGTGCGTCTACATGAATGCCTCGGTATTCCTACAATAGTGCAACATATACTATACCTATACATTGTAGAGAAAGGAAATATAGTTGTGTATAAAGGAAATATTGATTTGATTATGATCCTCCTATGAATCAGATAATAGCAAAATGGCAGCAGAAGGGACTTCAAACTGAAACTATACCAATCAGGTGAGTCACAAGACGGCAAGACAACAAAACATATTTTCACAGAGAAGTAGGCAGATTGCACAAGTGAAGAACAATGACAGTGGCCAACAAAACTAACAAATAACCGCAGTGCCACATCATCAGCAACAACGCAGATCCTTCTAGGTCATCATCCCCACTGTCCACCGTCCAGTTCACCCATCTTGTCATCACAAGAACTAAGGGCAGTGAACTATAGTTTGCTCCCTTCCTCCACTCGCATCTGGCTAACAATCCATGAACAGGCAGATGGGCAAACTGATAAACTGAAGTGAAACTGAGTGGTAACAAACTGAACTGAAACTGATATTGATGGGCAAACAGTTTCTCAGCAATTACTGAGTTTCAATAATAGAGTTACAACAGTTGTTGGCCGTACACCACATCATACATGCCAACTGCTATTTCCACATTACCTAATATCAATGAATAATGAATATACAAGTTCTATACTTTAATTTGAATTTGTGTTCTAATAATTTTTAAAAGCTTTCATTCAACTGTGGATAATTTTACTAAAACAAAATAATTTTGAGCAAGTACCTACCAACACAGGATTATCCATCTTCCTATACTCTATAGACTCTTCGTTAATCACCAAATATCCATGTTTCAAAACCAAAGCAAATTCAAACAATGGAATCCCAGGTTCGAATCAGTTCAACTTCAAGCTAATTCAAGGCCATAAATGTAAGGTAGAACTGTCCCTGCTGAGCGGTATCTGCCATGACGTCACCGATGGCATACTTATATCCGGCATAGCAAGCTAAATATATTGAACACTACTTCGCAAGTGAAATACATGTATAAGCACATTATTAGTACAAAGCACAAAGCACATTATTAATAATGTATGTTAGACAGTATCAAGTCTCATATTAATGACAAAGAAACTCACAGGGATCCAAAAAGTAATTTACCGGTGACGTCACCGGGATAACTTATTGAACTGCTTATAGGCATTGGGATGACAACGGCCTGCAAACGAATCACACAGTCTGATGGTAACGCCACCCTTGCTTGTGGTGACATTACCATCAGAATCTTGAGATATCACTTGGTAAACCTCAAAAGACCAAAACAATCTCTCATATTTCTCAAGGGGCCGGATAATTTCGTGAGGTATTTCCCAAGGCAAACGGGGGCTGCTCTTAAAATTCTGGCCGGCTGTTCGCGGCCCCCATGTTAAAGCAATGGAAGTGGCCCACGCCACGATCGCGGCCCAGAACGTTAGGGACATTTCAGGACACGTATTTTTGGCGATAATGATTTCTATCCGATACAAATATCTTGGCCGAAGGTTGGGGTGATGGTATTTGGGGTTCACAACTAGCAATAATAAAGAAAGAAACTTGACAGCTAATTTGAAAAGTATGTGTAGTTGTGCATTACACTTTACATAATTGATGACCACAGAGCAATGCAGATTGTTAAATTGGGACATTTTCGGCCCCGGAGCAAGTTCTTGTAGGGAATATTTTGGCACCCACTATACTATATATAGTAAGTTCGCACATTTTAACACCCCTGTCAGTGGGTCAATTTTTTAACATTCTTGACGCCCGTGCTAAACTGGCGTTGTCTTTTCTGTTGAAGATAGTTTAGTATGCAATATTCAAAATTATTGCATTATCTGGTACATGATGTAAAACAACATATTAGGAATAATTTTGTCTGACAAGAAGTGGTATTTCACTCAAATATTGTATTTGTTACATCTCTACATATTTGTCATATTTCCTGCGAACTTCCAAGTAACTTTGTATCGTTTCTTTAGTATATCGTATGATTCACTTGAGTGCAATTGTATATGTTTTCATTCGATCGGCATGCAAATCTCTCCTGTTTTAAATGTCGTGATTCATTGTCCATTTATATTCATAACGAGAACCTCACACAACAACGTGAACTCGGAACTAAAAGCTATCAAGATTGGTTTCAATGCACAATGACTGAAAGCAAAATTGCGCGCAAATGATGTGCTGATAAGTGATAACTTCATGAAGGCTATGTACCGGACAGGTAATCGAGTCGCTTGTATTAAAAGCCACATTAAGCAATTGGCAACAAATAAAAGCAGTCAAACACTTCTGGCATTCTTAGAAAAACAAGACACAACGCTGGACCGGCACGATGAGACCCGGTCGGGGCGGAACCGGTGTGGAGAGACATATCCAAACTTCTGCGACCATATAACGTCGAGCAACTGCGCGACCGCCTCGGCGACATTTCCCCGGCTGGTAGAGTTCCTGTTGAGGTCTTCACGGAAGAGCCCACTGACGAAGTAGTTGAGTGAAGTCCTGGGAGTGCGCTAAAACCTGCAGCACAGTATTCATGAAGCAGGTGTTGGCGAAGTTCGCCAGACCAGTACGCCAACCGTCTGGTACGGTACGTCGTCCATCACTGGCGTTTGTGGTACTCTCCGTTTCTCCGTTTGTTTTCGTCAGATTCCATTTTGTGCATGAATACGTCCCAAGGGCGGATCCAGACGTTTTTTTTTTGGGGGGGGGGGAGGAAAATACAGTGGCTTATTTTTCAAAAAGTTGTTGTCCGGAGGGAGGGGGGGGGGGTAGCTGAGCGTCAGCCGTCTGCGATGAATTGTTGACCACGAGGGGGGGGGGGGGGGGGGGGGGGGGGGGGGGGGGGGGGGGGGGGGTAGAGCGCGTCGTCGCAAGAAGTATCGACTTTTCAAAACGATTGTGGGCGGACGAAGAGGGGACGGATCCAAGGGGCCTATATCAGCGCCATGGGTTCAATAAAAACCGACTGAAATCGACAAAAATAGCACATTTCCTGATTGTAAAATAAAATATAAGGAATAGGTATATAACATTTTTTTTTAAAAATCAGTTTCTGGTGCAAAAATTACCCAGTCATATTCATTTTGGCCTTGTGTCGGACGCCGCTTCAAACCAAAGTATTTGGCCGAGCCTAGGACATTCTCAGGTATTGCAAAGTGCAAGGGCCAATATATCAATATTGCTTTCGCACGTTAATTTCTTTAATTTGTATTATGATTTTTAATTGAATATACTTGTAAGCACAGCGAACATAACCACTGCGCACAAATGGAATCATTCGCGCCAGTTATGAAACAAGCTTCGACTGCCAGATGGCCCGTTTCAAGGCTGCCAGATCCAACTCGGCCCGACCGTCTAGAAACGGGCCCATCTGACGGCGGCTGACGGCGACGGATCCGTTTTGACGGACGGCGGGCCCAGTGGGAACCACGCTTAACTATCTGCCCAATAATATACCCTCCACCGAGCCGTGATGTGACAGCACATCGGCCTGACCCGTGTGACCTGTCTTTGACCTCTGACCTGACCCGTGTGACCTGTCCGTTGCCGCAGGTCTCCTGGATCCGGCAGCGGGAACTGCACATCCTGACCTCTGACCTGACCCGTGTGACCTGTCTCCTGCCGCAGGTCTCCTGGATCAGGCAGCGGGAACTGCACATCCTGACCACTGACCTGACCCGTGTGACCTGTCTCCTGCCGCAGGTCTCCTGGATCAGGGAGCGGGACCTGCATATCCTGACCACTGACCTGACCGTGTGACCTGTCTCCTACCGCAGGTCTCCTGGATCAGGGAGCGAGACCTGCACATCCTGACCACTGGCTTGTTCACGTTCACCCGCGACAAGCGGTTCGTGGCGTTCAACACTGGACGCACCTGGACGCTGAAGCTGCTGGCACCGCGGTTGGACGACTCCGGACGCTATCTGTGTCAAGTCAGCACCGAGCCAAGAAGCAGCCAGGCCTTCAACCTCACCGTCAAAGGTCAGTCGGGGTCAGTCGGATGCAGCTGGGGTTAGTCAGGATCAGTCAGGATCAGTCAGGATCAGTCTGGGTCAGTCAGGATCAGTTAGGATCAGTCTGGGTCAGTCAGGATCAGTCAGGATCAGTATGGGTCAGTCAGGATCAGTCTGGGTCAGTCAGGATCAGTCAGGATCAGTCAGGATCAGTCTGGGTCAGTCAGGATCAGTCAGGATCAGTCAGGATCAGTCTGGGTCAGTCAGGGTCAGTCAGGGTCAGTCAGGGTCAGTCAGGGTCAGTCAGGGTCAGTCAGGGTCAGTCAGGGTCAGTCAGGGTCAGTCTGGGTCAGTCAGGGTCAGTCTGGGTCAGTCTGGGTCAGTCTGGGTCAGTCTGGGTCAGTCTGGGTCAGTCTGGGTCAGTATGGGTCAGTCTGGGTCAGTCAGGATCAGTCTGGGTCAGTCAGGATCAGTCAGGATCAGTCAGGATCAGTCAGGATCAGTCTGGGTCAGTCAGGATCAGTCAGGATCAGTCAGGATCAGTCTGGGTCAGTCAGGGTCAGACAGGGTCAGTCTGGGTCAGTCTGGGTCAGTCTGGGTCAGTCTGGGTCAGTCTGGGTCAGTCTGGGTCAGTCTGGGTCAGTCTGGGTCAGTCTGGGTCAGTCTGGGTCAGTCTGGGCCAGTCTGGGTCAGTCTGGGTCAGTCTGGGTCAGTATGGGTCAGTATGGGTCAGTATGGGTCAGTATGGGTCAGTATGGGTCAGTCTGGGTCAGTATGGGTCAGTCTGGGTCAGTCTGGGTCAATCTGGGTCAGTCGGGGTCAGTCGAGTTAGTCGGGGTCAGTCGGGGTCAGTCTGGGTCAGTCGGGGTCAGTCGGGTCAGTCGGAGCCAGTCGGGGGCAGCTGGGGTTAGTCAGGATCAGTCTGGGCCAGTCTGGGATAGTCTGGGTCATTCTGTGCCAGTCTGGGTCAGTCTGGGTCAGTCGGGGTTGTTCGGGGTCAGTCTGGGTCAGTCTGGACCAGTCTGGGTCAGTCTGGGTCAGTCTGGGTCAGTCTGGGCCAGTCTGGGTCAGTCTGGGTCAGTCTGGGTCAGTCTGGGCCAGTCTGGGTCAGTCTGGGTCAGTCTGAGCCAGTCTGGGTCAGTCTGGATCAGTTTGGATCAGTCTGGGTCAGTCTTGGTCAGTCTGGATCAGTCTGGGCCAGTCTGGGTCAGTCTGGGCCAGTCTTGGCCAGTCTGGGTCAGTCTGGGTCAGTCTGAGCCAGTTTGGGTCAGTCTGGACCAGTTTTGGTCAGTCTGGGTCAGTCTGGGTCAGTCTGGGCCAGTCTGGGTCAGTCTGGGCCAGTCTGGGCCAGTCTGGGTCAGTCTGGGCCAGTCTGGGCCAGTCTGGATCAGTATGGGTCAGTCTTGGTCAGTCTGGGTCAGTCTGGGTCAGTCTGGGTCAGTCTGGGTCAGTCTGGGTCAGTCTGGGTCAGTCTGGGTCAGTCTGGATCAGTCGGGGTCAGTCGGGTCAGTATGGGTCAGTCTGGGTCAGTCTGGATCAGTCTGGGTCAGTCTAGATCAGTCTGGGTCAGTCTGGGTCAGTCTGGGTCAGTCGGGGTCAGTCTGGGTCAGTCTGGGTCAGTCTGGGTCAGTCTGGGTCAGTCTGGGTCAGTCTGGGTCAGTTTGGGTCAGTCTGGGTCAGTCTGGGTCAGTCTGGGCCAGTCTGGATCAGTATGGGTCAGTCTTGGTTACTCTGGGCCAGTATGGGTCAGTCTGGGCCAGTCTGTGCCAGTCTGGGCCAGTCTGGGTCAGTCTGGGTCAGTCTGGGTCAGTCTGGGTCAGTCTGGGTCAGTCTGGGTCAGTCTGGGTCAGTCTGGGCCAGTCGGGGTCAGTCTGGGTCAGTCTGGGTCAGTCTGGGTCAGTCTGGGCCAGTCGGGGTCAGTCGGGGTTGTTCGGGGTCAAGCATGATCATGTAGGGTTATGCGGGGGGAGGGGTCATATGGGGTTACCAGATACCAATGCAGGTCAACAGGGGTCAGTCAAATCAGTTGTGATTGGTCAAGGCAGTCAAGGTCAACCAAGGCCAGTTGATATCACGATTGTTTCTGAAATTAATTTGCCAGGCGTGTACTGGCGTGGTGTGCTGTGGTCGCCTGGGGTCAAATGGAGTCAGTACCCGTGGAGCGTCCCGCTCACCCGGGGCTGGCGTGGGTCAGATCGCCCCCATCAGGTCGGCAGGCGGGTCCAGTGACCGGCAGGCGGGTCCAGTGACCGGTGGTGGGTCCAGTGACCGGTGGCGGGTCCAGTGACCGGTGGTGGGTCCAGTGACCGGTGGCGGGTCCAGTGACCGGTGGTGGATCGGAGACCCGGCAGGCGGGTCCAGTGACCGGTGGTGGGTCCAGTGAC
>JAXIVJ010013468.1:7500-10000 GCA_036785665.1 Chirona hameri | reverse complement strand
TAGGCATTGCCTACCTTGCCTACATGGGAGAACCGCCCCTGAATATTGAGGAAAGAATGCCCTTTCAATTTGACCATCATCCTCCATGCTTTATGACTTACTTTACACTTTAATTCGCTGCTATTTATGTTGTTGCGGAACGTTAGCGGCATGCGGTAAATGGCTTCCCACCCTTATGCTAGGCCGAGGCCCTAGGTGCTAGGCAAATTATGCAATATTCACTCCGTTCTTTTGCTTCGTTCCTCGGGCCTACCTGCCCTCGGTCCTCCTCATAGAAAAACTCGGTGAATATTGCATAATTTCCCAGCACCGGGCGGGAATATATAGTAGAACTAGAGTCCATTATCACTTCCGGTGTTTTTCCCATTGGCTTCAGCATTACGATCTATAAACACATGCATTTATTGGTAAAATCTGTGTAACACGTGCTGAATAGGAAGCGGTCTCTCAGTTGCATGATAATCTATGATAATGTAGCAAGCAGATAAAGCTTTTGTCATTTTTTTCTCCAATATTTTGCTGGTGTTATTCAGGCACAGAACCATCATGCTTTAAGCTAGGTAAAAGCAGGCGGCAAGCACCAACAATAAACACAAAGATTTCAGCAACGTTGAAAAAATACATTGGCTATGTCACTGGCAATGACATCTTGAGATGTCATCATGACCTGTTCCATTGGAACATAAGGACCCGTTTAATAACTGTATTGACACCGATAGAAGAAAACTGGTTTTAAATATGATGTAAGCGAAAAGTACTTACGATTTATTTGATCCAGAGTTAGTTTGCATGCCATGAGTTATAGGTTGCCAGTTCAGAAATCAATCACTTCTTATGTCGGAATTCGAGTCGGCAGCGGGAGTTATATGTGGTAACGGAGGCTCAACAGTCAAACTGCTCAAACATGTCTGCATGAAGTGATTCATGCAATGTCATCGTTCATGCATCTTGGTTGTTCAAACTCGCACCAAAGGATCGTAACTGTGGGCCTGTGTGTCTTTCACGAGTCGATGATCTTCACTGAAACATGACTAATGTGTTTCACTTTCCAGAGTCGCGGGAATACATTACATAGCCAGCAACCGGGAGATGTTCGTGAAACATACATGATGTGTTTCAGAGTCGCGGGCCTATATAGCCAGCAACCGGGAGCTGTTCGTGAAGGCTGGCAGCTCCATCAGCCTCTCCTGCACGTTAACCCACAACATCAGTCAGCTGTACTGGCTTCACAACGGCTCCGTCGTACACTACACAGGTACGTGTTAATCCACACCAGTCAGTTGTACTGGCTTCACAACGGCTCCGTCGTACACTACACAGGTACGTGTTAATCCACATCAGTCAGCTGTACTGGCTTCACAACGGTTCCGTCGTAAACTACACAGGTACGTGTTAATCCACACCAGTCAGTTGTACTGGCTTCACAACGGCTTCCGTCGTACACTACACAGGTACGTGTTAATCCACATCAGTCAGCTGTACTGGCTTCACAACGGCTCCGTCGTACACTACACAGGTACGTGTTAATCCACACCAGTCAGTTGTACTGGCTTCACAACGGCTCCGTCGTACACTACACAGGTACGTGTTAATCCACATCAGTCAGTTGTACTGGCTTCACAACGGCTCCGTCGTACACTACACAGGTACGTGTTAACCGACATCAGTCAGCTGTACTGGCTTCACAACGGCTCCGTCGTACACTACACAGGTACGTGTTAATCCACATCAGTCAGCTGTACTGGCTTCACAACGGCTCCGTCATACACTACACAGGTACGTGTTAATCCACATCAGTCAGTTGTACTGCTTCACAACGGCTCCGTCGTACGCTACACAGGTACGTGTTAACCCACATCAGTCAGTTGTACTGGCTTCACAACGGCTCCGTCGTACACTACACAGGTACGTGTTAACCCACATCAGTCAGCTGTACTGGCTTCACAACGGCTCCGTCGTACACTACACAGGTACGTGTTAACCCACATCAGTCAGTTGTACTGGCTTCACAACGGCTCCGTCGTACACTACACAGGTACGTGTTAACCCACATCAGTCAGTTGTACTGGCTTCACAACGGCTCCGTGATACACTACACAGGTACGTGTTAATCCACATCATCAGTCAGTTGTACTGGCTTCACAACGGCTCCGTCGTACACTACACAGGTACGTGTTAACCCACATCAGTCAGTTGTACTGGCTTCACAACGGCTCCGTCGTACACTACACAGGTACGTGTTAACCCACATCAGTCAGTTGTACTGGCTTCACAACGGCTCCGTCGTACACTACACAGGTACGTGTTAACCCACATCAGTCAGCTGTACTGGCTTCACAACGGCTCCGTCGTACACTACACAGGTACGTGTTAACTCACATCAGTTAGCTGTACTGGCTTCACAACGGCTCCGTCGTACACTACACAGGTACGTGTTAACCCACATCAGTCAGCTGTACTGGCTTCACAACGGCTCCGTCGTACACTACACAGGGCTGCC
>JAXIVJ010013467.1:17500-30000 GCA_036785665.1 Chirona hameri | reverse complement strand
AAAACCGTGCGTACTTTGCGTACTATCACGCATAGTGTAGCCCGGGCTTAAGCCACATTACATGTTCATCTCCAGCGCCTGCCTGACGCCCGGTACAAGGCGTCACTAGGAGCGGACGGTGACCAGGGAAGTTTTATCACTTGCAAGAGTCACGCGATGTGTTACCGTGATCAAAAATGGTTTCCAGACGTCCAGGCGACAGAGTACAACACATCTCACCTGTCATCTTCATCTGTTCCATCGGCTGATCCACGTCCGCCATCACGCTGCTAAGAGACTTGGAGCGGACGGAGCGGCTGAGTTCCGGCTCCTCCTCCTCCTCCTGGTCCTGCCATTCCTCCCGGTCTGACCCGCCGTCCCGCTGTCCATGTCCGCCCCGGCTGGACGGCATGCCCCGCAAGGGTGCGGGACTGTCCAGGGTCAGAACCGCCGGCACAGAGCGACGGTTTGCCAGCTGGGGAGGAACGTATACACCTGGCGAGTTGGGGGATGTCTGATCCTGCAGAGGGCGGAGGCGTACGCAAGGAGGCGGTAACAGGCACACATACGGACATAACACATACTACACGCACACGCACACGCACACAACACGCAAATAACACACATACAACACGCACGCACACGCACACGCACACGCACACGCACACGCACACGCACACGCACACGCACACGCACACGCACACGCACACGCACACGCACACGCACACGCACGTAGGAACGTCACGAGAAGTGTGTGTGTGTGTGTGGGGGGGGGGGGGGGGGGGGGGGGGGGTGCAGTGAAACTGTGATTTCGTTATGAGAGTACCCCAACCCTCTATGGAATATTTCTTTGCAGATTTGGGCTGCTCTCGTCTTGGCGAAGCTTTTGCCATCAAAACACTTTTCTTACCAAGCAAAAATTAAGATTTTAGCCCCAAAAATGGCCGAAAAGTGAGGGGGCCATGCCCCCCGGCCCCCTGTTCCTACGCCTATGCACACGCACACGCACACGCACACGCACACGTACACGTACACGCACACGCACACGCACACACACACGCATACGCACACGCACACGCACACGCACAAAGCGTACGCTGTACAAGCATGAGCGCGTGTAGAACAATAACACGCGATTTTTTCTCTCTCTCCAAATTTTGAGCTGCACTTGACGAACGGTGAATAGGCTAAGATCGTCACAATAACTTGACCTTGGCTTCGTAGAGATTAATGCATTGCCATTGTTGGACATGGAGAAGATTCAAATATTATTTGTCACTAAAACATGCACTTAAAGGAAATAGTTCACCTTCAACATGGGATTTTGAACTGAAATAGCGGTTTGTACCCCGTGTTGAGAAATCCTTATCTGCAACTTGTCTTGGCTGAAAAGACTCTCCAGCCGAAGATATTTGACTTTTTGGCGAAGGAATGCGGCGCATATATGATATACCGTACCGTCTGAGAGTGCCAGCACTGGTCTGAGCATGCGCAGACCAATAACGCACACCATAACATTAATAATTTACGACCTTCTGTCCTGAATTGGCGCGATGTAGGACCATTTTTGAAAAGAAAAAAAGAAACTGTATTAAAAAATATAATAAAATCGTGTTCTGAATTTTTTCCGAAGGTGAACTATTTCCTTTAATGGTTAATTTTTATATTTTGTATTGCTTCAGAGAAAAATAAGTGCGTTCAGAACTGGATGTCAGGGTGATAATAGGGTGTGTCACCAAATCACAGTGCATGGTGGCCCTATGATTATAGTATGCCCTGAGCATGTGCGAACAACATGCCACCATTGATTTCCTCCAAATTTGTACCCCCATCCTGCGCCGAGCGAGAGAAGTTTGATTTACCCCCTAACATAGGCGACACTAGCGCCACCATTAGGGCCGACTTCGATCTATACTCAATTCCACGTATGTTCTATGTTCATTCAAAACAATCTGAACGGCTTGTAATTAAAATTTGGTTTGAAAAATTGCCTATGCAGCACTTTCAATTTTAGGGATTTTAGCGGTTTTAACCGAGCTTGATTTGTTTAGTCATTAAACCTCGCACATGCCATAGGGCCACCATGCACTGTGATTTGGTGACACACCCTAAATTGTCCAATGACTAGCCTCAAGCAAAATGCAGTTGGTTAAAATAAAAGCAATTATAAAAACCTTCGAGCAGAAATGCCTTGCAGCTGTGACAATACCAATGTATTTGTAGTATTCGCTATATTTCTTCGAAATGTAAACTTGTCTGTCTGATGTATAAATGAGCAAATGTGCGTGTGGATGTTATTTGACTGCAACTCGCAAATGTCCATGTCTTTCCGACGTCTAATTATCGTTAGCTTTGTTTCAATGTTCTCACGCGATACCCCGGGTGTTATCGCAGAATTGAAGTGCTTTCGTGCGACTTAATCTTTGGTCACTAAAGCTACTTTGTACGATGCACGGCATGTGTGGTGCACTGTGTTACTTCTTCATGTGTGGTGTTACTTCTTCATGTGTGGTGTTACTTCTTCATGCGTGGTGTTACTTCTTCATGTGTGGTGTTACTTCTTCATGTGTGGCGTTACTTCTTCATGTGTGGCGTTACTTCTTCATGTGTGGCGTTACTTCTTCATGCGTGGTGTTACTTCTTCATGTGTGGTGTTACTTCTTCATGTGTGGTGTTACTTCTTCATGTGTGGTGTTACTTCTTCATGTGTGGCGTTACTTCTTCATGCGTGGTGTTACTTCTTCATGTGTGGTGTTACTTCTTCATGTGTGGTGTTACTTCTTCATGTGTTGCGTTACTTCTTCATGCGTGGTGTTACTTCTTCATGTGTGGTGTAAATTCTTCATGTGTGGTGTTACTTCTTCATGTGTGGTGTTACTTCTTCATGTGTGGTGTTACTTCTTCATGTGTGGTGTTACTTCTTCATGTGTGGTGTTACTTCTTCATGTGTAGTGTTACTTCTTCATGTGTGGTGTTACTTCTTCATGTGTGGTGTTACTTCTTCATGTGTGGTGTTACTTCTTCATGTGTGGTGTCACTTCTTCATGTGTGGTGTTACTTCTTCATGCGTGGTGTTACTTCTTCATGTGTGGCGTTACTTCTTCATGTGTGGCGTTACTTCTTCATGCGTGGTGTTACTTCTTCATGTGTGGTGTTACTTCTTCATGTGTGGTGTTACTTCTTCATGTGTGGTGTTACTTCTTCATGTGTGGTGTTACTTCTTCATGCGTGGTGTTACTTCTTCATGTGTGGTGTTACTTCTTCATGTGTGGCGTTACTTCTTCATGTGTGGCGTTACTTCTTCATGTGTGGCGTTACTTCTTCATGCGTGGTGTTACTTCTTCATGTGTGGTGTTACTTCTTCATGTGTGGTGTTACTTCTTCATGTGTGGTGTTACTTCTTCATGTGTGGCGTTACTTCTTCATGCGTGGTGTTACTTCTTCATGTGTGGTGTTACTTCTTCATGTGTGGTGTTACTTCTTCATGTGTTGCGTTACTTCTTCATGCGTGGTGTTACTTCTTCATGTGTGGTGTAAATTCTTCATGTGTGGTGTTACTTCTTCATGTGTGGTGTTACTTCTTCATGTGTGGTGTTACTTCTTCATGTGTGGTGTTACTTCTTCATGTGTGGTGTTACTTCTTCATGTGTAGTGTTACTTCTTCATGTGTGGTGTTACTTCTTCATGTGTGGTGTTACTTCTTCATGTGTGGTGTTACTTCTTCATGTGTGGTGTCACTTCTTCATGTGTGGTGTTACTTCTTCATGCGTGGTGTTACTTCTTCATGTGTGGCGTTACTTCTTCATGTGTGGCGTTACTTCTTCATGCGTGGTGTTACTTCTTCATGTGTGGTGTTACTTCTTCATGTGTGGTGTTACTTCTTCATGTGTGGTGTTACTTCTTCATGTGTGGCGTTACTTCTTCATGCGTGGTGTTACTTCTTCATGTGTGGTGTTACTTCTTCATGTGTGGTGTTACTTCTTCATGTGTGGCGTTACTTCTTCATGTGTGGTGTTACTTCTTCATGTGTGGTGTTACTTCTTCATGTGTGGTGTCACTTCTTCATGTGTGGTGTTACTTCTTCGTGTGTGGTGTTACTTCTTCATGTGTGGCGTTACTTCTTCATGCGTGGTGTTACTTCTTCATGTGTGGCGTTACTTCTTCATGCGTGGTGTTACTTCTTCATGTGTAGTGTTACTTCTTTATGTGTGGTGTTACTTCTTCATGTGTGGTGTTACTTCTTCATGTGTGGTGTCACTTCTTCATGTGTGGTGTTAATTCTTCATGTGTGGTGTTACTTCTTCATGTGTGGCGTTACTTCTTCATGCGTGGTGTTACTTCTTCATGTGTGGTGTTACTTCTTCATGTGTGGTGTTACTTCTTCATGTGTGGTGTTACTTCTTCATGTGTGGCGTTACTTCTTCATGCGTGGTGTTACTTCTTCATGTGTGGTGTTACTTCTTCATGTGTGGCGTTACTTCTTCATGCGTGGTGTTACTTCTTCATGTGTGGTGTTACTTCTTCATGTGTGGTGTTACTTCTTCATGTGTGGTGTTACTTCTTCATGTGTGGTGTCACTTCTTCATGTGTGGTGTTACTTCTTCATGTGTGGTGTTACTTCTTCATGTGTGGCGTTACTTTTTCATGCGTGGTGTTACTTCTTCATGTGTAGTGTTATTTCTTCATGTGTGGTGTTACTTCTTCATGTGTAGTGCTACTTCTTCATGTGTGGCGTTACTTCTTCATGTGTCTTCATATGTGGTGTTACTTCTTCATGTGTGGTGTTACTTCTTCATGTGTGGTTACTTCATGTGCGGTGCACTGTGTAAGATATTTTCACTGGGGGAGGGGGGGGGGCTTGGGGGCACGCAGATTTTTCGATGATGGGAAGCTATCTCCCAAATCGTGCTGTATTTTCAATTTGTATTATTGTGCAATATGTTTCACGAACAGGACAATAATTGCATGTAACATGATATATTGCAATCATTTGATCTGATCCTAGGTCATTAGAGAGATCAGTGGCGGCTCGTGGTCCTCAAAGTACCTGAGGCCCAATCCAGAAGTTGCAACGGACGAGCAGGTGCGACTTGCGAGTTTAGTTAACAAACTTAAAACAAATCACTAGCGTAGGAACGGGGGCGGGGGCCATGCCTCCACTATTTGATCGGAATTATTGATACAATCTTTATCTTTGTCTAATAAGGAAAATTCGGGTCAGTAAAAGGTAGATCAAGACGAGAGGAGCTCAAATACCCAAGTCCAGAAGTTTTTACATTTTACATAAGGGGACAGGGGTTGGGGTTCACTCAAGACAAGATCGAAGTTTCACCACCACGCTTTTCATGACGTTCCTAAGATTCTGAAACCAATATGAAATAAGCCGTTGAAGTTAGTTAGGTTTTCTCTCAAATCAGGTCAGAACGTAAGCCAATTTACGGCCGATTTCAGGCGTTTGGAAGTGCCCATTTGGTCTCCATTGAATCCGGCGGTGCCAAAATATCAACTCTTTAGTTCGGAAATTATATCAAAGACTTGCTTTCAATCATAGCTCTTCTATATACAGATTACAGTCACAGTTCTCTATGCAAAGAAAGCCGGCAGCTTAAAAAAGGTCACACCTGGCGCCATCTAGTGAAAAAAAAGTCACACCTGGCGCCTGGGCTGACACCTCGCGGCAGCATTCGAATCTCAGCCTTCGAGCAGATCGTATTACGCATGTGTATTTGCGCCAGCCTCTAGAGCAGAGGTCGCCCCCGTGCCGGGCTGGCCCTATGGGCCTGGGCCGGGCCTGGGCCGGGCCTCAACTTTAAGGAAATCACCGGGGTCTGGACGGGCCTGGGCTGATAATTTTGAAGTAATGCGCGCAAGCTCAGGTCAGCTTAAAAATATTTTAACCAGCAGTTCACTTACACAGCAACACACTGTTGCTGCGGCTGTGGCTTTTTTTGGTTAGCATACATAGTTGGTTCATTGTTTCACATTTATAGTATACAAGTAAATATGCTAGGATAATTATTGCAAATTTTGTGAAAATAATTATATGCTTAATCTGAACGGGCCGGACCGGGCCTGGGCCTCAATATTATGAATTTGACCGGGCCTGGTCCGGGCCTGGGCTTAGGCCTGGGCCGGGTCGGGATGGGGGTTGGTGGGCCCGTGGCGAACACTGCTCAGAGGCCAGACTGGCGGCGGCCTCAGCCGGGCCTGGGATCATGCCGCCGCGCGAGAGAGCTGCGACATTTGCTGGAGCATCACACCGTAACGAATTATAACGCCAAAATTTAAGTTATATCTCACGTAATATTGAAGAATGTCCTGTATTATTATGGTGATGAATATTCACTTATCTAAAGAACACCGCAGTTCGATGGAAACATTGTCATACGGTTGGTTTCACTGGGGGGGGGGGGGGGGGCTGCGGCTCCCCCAATTAACATGTTAGAGGAGTCCTTGGTGCACTGTGTTATTTCCTGGTTCCTGAACATTAGACGGTTTCGTTCGTGAAGGTTATACCGCGTATAAATCGAGCTAACACGATTATATTGTCAGAATCACACATTTCCAGAGTCCATGCTATTATATTGGCTCTCGACGAGAGTCTCGTTACAAAATATTTCAGGTTTGATATCATACAATTACGCATATTTGGTTAAGCATACAATATTTCAGAGTGCTATGTCACTTGCGTCGTTTGTTCAGACTCATCTTTGAACGGCTCGATAATCTTTTATTTTTAGTAACTTAAAATAATACACACTCGCAGTTGATGATGTATAATTTATTATGCAGCATACCAGGTAATTATTATTTCACCATTGTATTGCATGAACGCGAATACAAGTATTTGTCTGCCTGATTTAACTGGACAATTTGGTCAAATTACTTCCACTATGTCATATACAAAGTAGCAGCACCCGTTGGTGTCCTGAAGTACATACATTTGTTAACTTCGACAATAATATATATATATATACATATATATATATATATATATATATATATATATATATATATATATATATATATATATATATATATATATATATATATATATATATATATATATATATATATATACATATATTGCGGCTGATTATAATTAAGATCAAGCCCTTTATACTTAGGCGAACATTTTCCAGCACATTAAATGGACTGACATTTTACAAAACCTTTCAGTATTGCCATCGAGGTGAAACGTCGAACAAAGCAACTGCGGCAGACAAACGGCTTTTACTACTAATGCCTGCTGCGACTTGTGAGACACGTCCTTTTCAGTTGTGTGCTGAGGCGTGTCGATTGTACGGGCAGTATACATTTTGCTAACAACATGGCTTGTTATTCAGACGCACAGGACAAAATGAATGATTATCCATCGGCTACCAGCTACCCACATTCAATGTTCGAAAATAACATCAATTTATATCTTCCAGCAAATGTTGCAGCCAACGTATCAAGACCTGTAACGAATCGACACACCCCAGCGTGCATAGGATTAGTGGATTAATGCACACTACATTTACAAGAGCATGCCCCTGAAATATTATTATGATCCCGGTTGTGCATAAATATCACAGTAACCCAAAGCACCTGTCGCTCTTCAGAGTACCACGCACTTACCCACACTCGCGTATATATACACACACACACACAATATTGTCCATCAATAGGATATACCGAGCCATAATACTCCATTGCATCCGACTACCACAGGGGAAGAATCGGACCCTCCTCGTGCGAGTGTAAGACGCCCTTCCCTTCCTTTTTTTCAGCAACGGCAAGACCTTGTAATACTGATTTGTTGCAAGTACGATTAATTAAAGTAGTGAGGATTACTTACAAAGACCGCGTAACATCACCTAAGCTTTCCCATACGTTGTACTTTACTTCTTAGAACAATATCTGCCAAAACTGGACTTATCTTTTTTCTGGGTATGCCTAATACACAAACGCGCTTAGTTCGCTTTCGCAGTGAATTAGCTTTGTGCGTCCTTTTGGGCCGTTCATGGGAAACATATGACTTTTTGTTCTTTGAAATACCTTTGAAGTTGCATATCAAACCTTAATCTATGTCAAAATGGCATGTCAAACTAGTTTTGGGATTGGTCACTGTGGCGTGGACATGGGACGCGATCCATGTCCACGTCAAACCACGCACTGCTTGCCATCAAATACATATTGTGACTCTGAGGCATTAGTGTATAAACCCACATATTCCGGGCCATGCTTTCGATATAATTCCGTTTCGGCACCACATTTTACGAGAACTTTACTCGAGGAATTTTATCACGACATTAGAACACTAAAATATGTGCACAGCGCAACTTCACATTAATCACAGGTTCAGGTAGCAGTGTAGTATTCTAACTACAGTGTGTAAGCATTTCGTACTATTTACTGCTACTGTGCGTCTCTTATTTCAGATAACTAGAGCTAAGGCACACTCATTTCACGTTAGACACATCACACAGTTCTTTATTTACAAACAAATGCCAGCCAATACAGGCTGTTTGCCAGTTTTGTGTGACAAACAAGCAATCACAGCACAGCAAACTATATGGGTGGGGTCTCACTGCACGCCACTTTATCTACAGGCAGTAGCGCGTCCGACGGCCGGCACGTCAACCTTTCCCGGCCGTCCGGTGCGTCTGGCTTTAGCGATAGAGAAATGCCGCAACCGTACCGCTGGCAGCGCCTCTGTCGGAGAGTCCGGGCACTACCGGCAGCATGTTGAGCCATTCCAAGCGCGAAGCAGCAGCAGCCTCCTTCTCACGCACTACCTTACCTTCCTGTCCATCTTATCGAACTCGGTGAACAGGGTACGGTACGTGAGACTTTTGCGCGTCTTCTTGGTGTCCTCGGGGAGCAGTTTGCGGACGAGTTTGCGATCCTCCGGGTAGATGAGGATCATGAGCCGGGTGCCGGCGCTGCGGACGCCCTCGTTAGGGTTGTCGACGGCCGACACACCGAACCGGCTCACCGTCTTCATCGACATCGGACTGCCGCCGCACACAACCAGTGCGGCGTCACCAGTCAGCTCCACTCGCAGTCGGCTATTTGAACCGTGTGCAGGTGCAGGGATGTGCAATCGAAATTACACATCCTAATCAAGGAATATGGCATAAAGCAAAGTTCGCCATGGGCCGGGCTGGCCCCACGGGTCATGGGCTGGGCCTGGACTGGGCTTGGGCTGGGCCTCAACTTTAAGTAAATCACAGGGCTCTGAATGGGCCGGGCCTGATAATTTTGAAGTAATGCGCGTGCCGCGCAAGCTCTGGTCAGAGCTAAACAATATTTTAACCAGCACTTCACTTCCATAGCAACACACAGGTGAGTGATATTGAGCTCACCATAATACATATTGATTGAATAGTGTATCACACTCAAATCAATGATAACAGTACTATCAAGTATCAGAGTTATATGCAGTAGTACTACATAGTATAAGGATACCTACTAACACTCAGTCGTCATGTACGTCATGAACACCTGAACGATCTTCATGATCTTCATGATGATAAGAATGGTCTTCAAATATATAAAGTTAGCATTGGGGCGCTACCAATCATTTTCAGAACACGACCCCCCTGGTCGTGTTCTGAAAATGATTGGTAGCGCCCCAATGCTAACTTTATATATTTGAAGATCATTCTTACCATGCAACGTCATAGGCATAATGTTAAAATGTGGCATTATTGGTAGGGCCCTGGTAATACCAGGCCTATAGAAAATGACACCCATGGTCATAAGCCACCATCATCATGATATACTTGCCTGTGGCTTCTTTTCACATTTATAGCATAATACAAGTGAATATGCTAGGATAATGATTGCAAATTTTGTGCAAATAATGATATACTTAATCTGAATTGGCCGGACGGGCCTGGGCCTCAATATTATTAATTTTACTGGGCCTGGTCGGGGCCTGGGCTTGGTGTTCATGGGCCTGGGCTGGGCCGGGCTGGGGGTTGGTGGGACCGTGGCGAACACTGGCATAA
Source organism: Chirona hameri (assembly GCA_036785665.1). Taxonomy (NCBI): domain Eukaryota; kingdom Metazoa; phylum Arthropoda; class Thecostraca; order Balanomorpha; family Balanidae; genus Chirona; species Chirona hameri. Next base: position 20,023 of record JAXIVJ010013467.1, on the reverse strand, counting down.
AGGTATGACAAATATTAAGTCTGTCAGACACAGTAAAGATACTTTGAAATAATGAACATGAATTGCTAGTATTTCAGCTTAGAAGTAACGCTATGCGTTATGCGTTATGCCTATATACACCTACATGGACGGACACGTCCATCAGACTGGTTATTGATTTAAATTATTTGAAACGATTCAATCATGATTCATTTTGGAATCTGAATGATCCAATCACTGTTCGATTCACGTTTTACAATTGATTCTTTCCGATTCAAAGAATCAAAACAAATATTTTAATCGATTCACGTTTGATCACACATTTAGATATATGTGGTAATGTATGTCAAATCAATACAAATGGAAACATACATATATATGATCATTAAAACATTGTTACAACAATACTATTTCAGTATAAATGAATGTACTATGTAGCCACTGGGACTGCCTGTATGTAGTTGCACAATTTACCAATGTTCTTCAATTGTTAAGACTTGTTAAATCTTTTGATTCAATCAGCCTTGATTTGATGAGGGTTTTGATTCAATCACGATTCATGAATCAAAAGATCTGGTGGTGAATCAATTATTTTTTTATTCCAGGAATTTTGATTGAACGATTCCAATCGATTCAATCAGAGTCGAATCAAAAACCAGTCTGACGTCCATGCTACTTCCATGGAACTTTCATGCTAGAAGTTTGTCATCGATTTGCAATTCCGGCTATTGGTCTAGTTGTCCACCTGGTAACTTCCTCACCTGTCCGCCTCCCGACTGACTCCGTGTTTGGTGATCATCTGTTCCACCACCTCTAGTCGCGCCTGGGCGACGCGCGCTGCGATGGCGCCCTGCAGAGGCACCGTAAGCACCGCCCCCGCGGCCGGGATCTGACGCGCATGCGCCACCTCGGCCAATCGCAGCAGGCTCTCCACGGCCAGAGTCTGGACTCGCGTGGCGTTGTCGCCCGTCTTCAGGATGAGTTCAGGTAGCACGGCTTCCATGACGGTGCTGAGTTCCCTTCGCGAGGTCCTGTAGAAGGAGAGGGTTGGTAAAGCGGGATGCTAGCTCATTGCCTGTCTCGATGCCTGATGCCTGTCCTCAGAACAGCGCGAGGAAGGGTGTAAGGAGAGCGTCAGGGCTGCTCCCGATCTCCTCAGAACAGCGCGAGACAGGGTGTAAGGAGAGCGTCAGGGCTCCCGATGTCCTCAGAACAGCGCGAGGCAGGGTGTAAGGAGAGCGTAAGGGTTGCTCCCGATGTCCTCAGAACAGCGCGAGGCAGGGTGTAAGGAGAGCGTCAGGGTTGCTCCCGATGTCCTCAGAACAGCGCGAGGCAGGGTGTAAGGAGAGCGTCAGGGTTGCTCCCGATGTTCTCAGAACAGCGCGAGGCAGGGTGTAAGGAGAGCGCCAGGGTTGCTCCCGATGTCCTCAGAACAGCGCGAGATAGGGTGTAAGGAGAGCGTCAGGGTTGCTCCCGATGTCCTCAGAACAGCGCGAAGCAGGGTGTAAGGAGAGCGTCAGGGTTGCTCCCGATGTTCTCAGAACAGCGCGAGGCAGGGTGTAAGGAGAGCGTCAGGGTTGCTCCCGATGTCCTCAGAACAGCGCGAGGCAGGGTGTAAGGAGAGCGTCAGTGCTCCTCCCGATGTCCTCAGAACAGCGCGAGGCAGGGTGTAAGGAGAGCGTCAGGGTTGCTCCCGATGTCCTCAGAACAGCGCGAGGAAGGGTGTAAGGAGAGCGTCAGGGTTGCTCCCGATGTCCTCAGAACAGCGCGAGGCAGGGTGTAAGGAGAGCGTCAGGGTTGCTCCCGATGTTCTCAGAACAGCGCGAGGCAGGGTGTAAGGAGAGCGCCAGGGTTGCTCCCGATGTCCTCAGAACAGCGCGAGGCAGGGTGTAAGGAGAGCGTCAGGGTTGCTCCCGATGTCCTCAGAACAGCGCGAGGCAGGATGTAAGGAGGGTGTCAGGTGCTCAGAACAACGCGAGACCGCCGCTGGTACAGGATGTGACGCCGTCACAACGGACTGTCATATTGAATGTGAAGCATAGGTGTCGATTTATATACTTTTGGGGTGGCCCTCGCCCCCCCCCAAATGTTGAGTTCCCCCCCCATGGTACCCCCCCCCCCCCCCAAGCAAAGAAACCTCCAAATTGCATACCGTTAGATTCCAAACATGACAGGCAACATGTTGGTTCTTACCGCGTTTCTCAATGTTGTTTGGTTTGGAAGTTAACAGGGGGTCTTTTTAGGACCCCCGTAGGGGAAGGTGAAAAAAGCTCCCATAGGGCGAGGGTTAAAGGGAACGTTTCACCTTTCTGAAAGTTGTCAAATATACACTGGATGTAGTCGAAAATATGAAGTAAGTGCTGCTGAAAACTATGGTGATATTTTTATCTCTCGAAAGGTCACTTAACTTTATTCAAATTAAGTTTTTAAATGTGGGATGATGACGTCATTATTTAGCTATAGACCACCGCTGATTGGCTGACAAGGTGAGATTGGCTGAAAACGTCGCTGTCCGCCAATCAGCGGCGGGACTACCTAGACTCT
>JAXIVJ010013467.1:0-12500 GCA_036785665.1 Chirona hameri | reverse complement strand
TTGAACTAAGATAGCAGATATGTAGAGCAGATCGACAAATGGGTTGTGGTGAAAAAATTACCACCATACGTTAAGTAATATTGGACACAGGACTGGTGGGGCCTCTTTTAGAAGAAGTTTCATTCCTCCCGAAAAATTGTTTTGGGTCTCCACAACGGTTGTTTACGTTACAAACAGCCTGCGTATATATGCCAAAAGTTCGTCGTTATTGTGTGCAACAGTTTCCATATATCTAATCTACCATATGTATGACGTCATAATTATCATGAAGTTCTTATGGCCAATGAAGGAGAAAATAGAAACATACCCAACAATTTTCTTTTTATTCGACAGATATTCATCTATCGTCCAAACAAATGCCAATTCGTTTTGTTCAGGCTCGAAATACCCAGTATAGCCAAATTTCAAGACAACTTTCAAGCTGTGCCTATTCCCTTGAAATAGGGGATTGTTCGATCACTGTTCAAACCAACTTTATTAAGCTTAAACTCTCCCAGCGTTTTGCTCTCTATGGTCGAGCATCCCAGATAAATTTATACACTGTGTACTTCCGAATCTCACCTGTGCTTGGCAGCGTAAGGGTCCAGTGAGGTAGTCCAGCGTCTCCGCAGTCAGCTGGCAGACGGTGTACACCTTGTCCTTCAGTGCCCGCTGAAGAAGCATCGCAGGCCGCACGGGTCACTTTGTCGTGCCTTAACGCTGCCATTATCAGCCTTCAAAGCAGCCAGCAGAGCACGCAGGCCCTCCTCCTTCCTGGCGAAACTCTTGGCGTAGAAATTGCCCACCTGGAGCCGGGTCGAAGGGTTCAGGGTTCGATAGTGCCCGCAACAAATTATTTATTAAATAGGTTGGCTGAATCCAATGCATAGCTTTTTTAACCGAGCGGGCGCGACGCGCCCGTGAAGTTTCTCCGTCAACTTACTAGACAAATTTACATTTGACCCGGCCCGACCCGGCCATACATACGCTTTTCGGAAGCTAATAACTTTGCAGCCACTGCTCCGATTGAGATCGGATTTTCACCATTGTGATATGACCATGAAATTAATTTTGCTTTTGGTATGATGCGTTCTGATAGGGGTGGTACCACAGCGCGTGGCACCACGCAAACGTCGAAATGAACACACATAAGTTATTTATCAAAAATGGCATTATTAATCTAAGCATCACGATTTTGCAACCTACGCTGAAGCATGCAGCACTCAGGGCGAACTTCCTTTTAGCAGATTCGAGAAAGGAGATCATGAAACAATTTAACTAAAACTATATTTTATGTTGACCATGCATGAGGCTTGGCAATTTTTATAGAGGACTAAAAAGGACTAAAAGTACTATGTGTTACTACCACTTGTGCTCCCGTACCGTTTCATATTTCCAACCTGTTTTAGCTTTACCAGAGCGCACCAGCTCGGTCATCGCCCGAAAAGGCGTTATACTGATAGTCAATAATATGAAGGACGCTTGGTTAAACATCTATAACTGCTTTTACTCAAAGTATAAAGGTACAAACATGGACGCATTCTTCATTGAAGCATGTATAAGCTGGAAAAATGACATTGTCTCTGTAGGAATGCATAGATTGCCTGCCTTCATACTATTAACTTAAATGATGTCATGATGTATATCTGAGCTTAGCGTTGTTTAAAAACGTTCGACTAAATAACATGATATAATGCTTCAATGCCTCATTTAAGAATGAGTGTGGTCTCAAATGGTACGTTTGGAAGCTATAATCACATATATCGGCGACGAATGACAAGAACCAGGTGCTGGTTTTGACGTTTTGACGTGCTGTTGGTTTTGGACCCACCAGAGGTTCGCCGAACACTTCTATCGGCAGGGAGGCGAGCTTTCTGTCGTCGTCAGTGAGGTTGGACGCTTTTTCTGCTTGCTTTTCAGCATGTTCTACTCCTGCATCCGCTGCCAGACGCTTGCTGGAATAAAAGATGGCCTCGATAATGTAATGAGGTAGTTATGTCTTTTTGTTGAGCTGCAGGCAGGCAAAAATAGAAAGAAAGCTACCAAGCATAAAATACGTGCGAGATACCATGCAGTAAGACTTTCAGATGCAAAAAGTTGGCAGAAAATACTATGAAACTATAAATACTGTTGGCATACGTATGGAATGATAACTTCCCACAAGGTATGAGTGATGACTATATGACTAAGCTACCCAAAGGCCAACACATCATTCAGACAATACCGACTATCACAATTGGTAAGCTGTCTATTGGGCAGATGTGTATGGTATGCCTTTGATCTAGAATGCATTTACGCATTCGCTGCTGACCCAAAATCTAAAGTTATGCGTAGTGATATCTTTTTCTTGTGAATGCTTAACTAAAAGGTTTTCCGTGTTTCCACTGATTTGATCCGATCATCTATGCATGATGCATGATGTTTGACCCAGTCGTAGAGTGCCGTTGTGCAGGAGCGAGACGTTACATTTAGCACTGCAGGAGATGAGGCTGTCTTTGCACTGTTTCAGTCTGTCTGATTATATGGTTGATGGTTGTGAAAGCGTACTGTGATGCCCCAACACAGTTCCTGAACAGTCATTAACTCTGAGTTAAAGCTGCGGAAATATGACGGCAGAAGGACGACTTTGATGAAGATTGGGGCTTACGGGCGCCGCAACTGCCGACGTTATATAGCGCCCGTGATGACAGTAAGTCATCAAACTCAAATTACTGCAATAATGACATCTACCGGTAACTCCAAACTGTCCTCATTCAAGTCCATTCATTTCCACTCGGTATCGACCGTATATACACCGGGACAAACTGGTTTAAAGGCCATCACACACTACAGCTACACTCACGGCACTCAAATGCAGCTAGGGTTAAGTATCAATCCGAGGTCAACTCAAAGAGCAATCCAGGGGCAATTCAAGGTGCAATCCAGAGTCAACTCAAGGGTCAATGCAGGGTCAATTCAAGGGTCAATCCAGGAGCACACCTGGCACCACAGCACAGCACCCCGACTGGGTCGGGCAGCCGGCCTCTCCACTGTCTTACCCGCGGATGGCCGGCAGCGTGCGATCCTCATACCACTCGTACTTGTTCAGCGGCTTGGGTCTGCGCGGCGCCGGCGGCGGTGACCAGGCGGCGGCGTCGGGTCCCGTGGGCGTCATGGTGCGGCGAGGCTGTACAGGCGACGGCGCCGCCGGTGCCGGCTCGTAGGAAGGCGCCGGCGGTGGCGGGCTGGCGGCTTGTGGGGAGGGGAAGAGTGGTGGTGGAGGGGTGAGGGGTTTCTTGGGTTCAGTGGGGGGTCGTTCAGGACTGCGAGGGATGGGAGGGAGGGGGTCCGACTGGGGACGGGCGGCAGGAGGGGGAGGAGGGGACGGTTGACGGGGTCTCTTCCCCGGCGGCGGCGGCAGCTCCAGGTGCATCAGGATGTCGTTGTTGGAGTTGGTCTGCGAAGTGGAGTGCTCGTTAATGCTGTGAGGTTGGATGGTGTATGTTATTGATGGAGGTTATAAATTATCAACTCGCAATTTGGGACAAAGGGGTCCCCACCTTGCAGCCTCGCACGGAAAGTGAACTGTTGTCACTGGACGGACGGATTCAACCCCCCCCCCCCTCAGCTTTTGGCTCTCATAAACAATGGGGATAGGTATTCAAATTCGTGGAATAGGGAAATTAAGTAGTAAAGTAACTGACGCGTGAATCGCATGACTCTAGTTCATAATATTCAGTGTCAAATGCCTTCAAAATGACACAGGGCCGGACAATGCACACAGGGCCGGACAATGGACAATGGACACAGGGCCGGACACTAGGCATAGGGCCGGACACTGGACACAGGGTCGGACACTGGACAATGGACAATGGACACAGGGCCGGACAATGGACAATGGACAATGGACACAGGGCCGGACACTGGACAATGTACAATGGACACAGGGCCGGACACTGGGCACAGTGCCGGACAATGTACACAGGCCGGACAATGGACAATGGACAATGGACACAGGGCCGGACAATGGACAATGGACAATGGACACAGGGCCGGACACTGGACATAGGGCCGGACAATGGGCACAGGGCCGGACACTGGATAATGGACAATGGACACAGGGCCGGACACTGGACACCGGACAATGGATACAGGGCCGGACACTGGACAATGGACAATGGACACAGGGCCAGACACTGGACATTGGACAATGGACACAGGGCCGGACACTGTACAATGGACAATGGACACAGGGCCGGACACTGTACAATGGACAATGGACACAGGGCCGGACACTGGACACAGTGCCGGACAATGGACACAGTGCCGGACACTGGACAATGGACAATGGGCACAGGGCCGGACACTGGACAATGGACAATGGACACAGGGCCGGACACTGAACATTGGACAATGGACACATGGCCGGACACTGGACAATGGACAATGGACACAGGGCCGGACACTGGACAATGGACAATGGACACAGGGCCGGACACTGGACACAGGGCCGGACACTGGACACAGGGCCGGACACTGGACAATGGACAATGGACACAGGGCCGGACACTGGACACCGGACAATGGACACAGGGCCGGACACTGGACAATGGGCAATGGACACAGGGCCAGACACTGGACATTGGACAATGGACACAGGGCCGGACACTGTACAATGGACAATGGACACAGGGCCGGACACTGGACACAGTGCCGGACAATGGACACAGTGCCGGACACTGGACAATGGACAATGGCCACAGGGCCGGACAATGGACATTGGACAATGGACACAGGGCCGGACACTGGGCATAGGGCCGGACAATGGACACAGGGCCGGACACTGAACAATGGACAATGGACACAGGGCCGGACAATGGGCGATGGACAATGGACACAGGGCCGGACACTGGACAATGGACAATGGACACAGGGCTGGGCACTGGACAATGGACAATGGACACAGGGCCGGACACTGTACAATGGACAATGGACACAGGGCCGGACACTGGACACAGTGCCGGACAATGGACACAGGGCCGGACACTGGACAATGAACAATGGCCACAGGGCCGGACACTGGACAATGGACAATGGACACAGGGCCGGACACGGAACATTGGACAATGGACACAGGGCCGGACACTGTATAATGGACAATGGACACAGGGCCGGACACTGGACATTGGACAATGGACACAGGGCCGGACAATGGACAATGGACAATGGACACAGGGCCGGACACTGGACATTGAGCCGGGCCGCGGGTGGACAGCCAACCTGAATTGGTACGCCTATATCCTCTTCAGATATGAGAGTCACAACACATGGTAAACACAATGATACAATTGTAGACTGCGTGATGATACAGTTTTATGGTTCTAAGGTGATACTTGTGTGGTAAACAGAGGCCATGTTTATACTATATTTTCTTCTCAGCCTGGTACTGGGTCGCGTGCAGTCAACTCTAATTCATAGGCTGCGGAAGCTAAGGTTGGAAATATGCAGATAGTTATTACAGAGTACAGATAGGCTGACACATTGGTACCACTCTTAGTGTGCAGGAAAACTTAAGACCATTCCAAAAAGGGAAATAATGGCTCCCATAAAACACATTCCGCATCCGTCATATGTGCAGGTTTTTGTTGTCTCGTGGTAAGATAATTTCGTGACTGTAAGATGAAATCGCAACTGCATTTATTTTGTTAAGTGATTGCTTTTGTATCTAAGGGAATCACCAAGTTTCAGCTGAATCTGGGGTGCACAAGTGTCATTCATTTTTTACTATTTTAAATTGAAAGTATGTTTGGATTTCCCTCAAAATGAAAGGAACCGGAATGTAATGGAACCTACTTCAGAATAGCTTCTTTGGATTCCTCCTGAGGTTGGAATGACCTGTGTCAGCAAGAGAGTAGACCCGGAGTTGGTTGACAAAGCATATTGGTAGTTCACTGTGCAGTATTTCGGGCACTTGCCGCTACTTAATATCATGCACTGTAGTACAAGTTACTTGACCGCATACAATATTCTATCATACCAAGCAGCCTTTCAGTTTTCCCTGAAAGCTTGTGGCAATTACATACTCGCAAAGAATGTGTCCATGGGGTTCCTCGAATGTAAGATAAGGGATCGATATTAGCTAGTGTGGTCTTTAACCTGCTGTGCAATGTAAATAATGCATTCGTAATCTCAATGCATAGCAAAAAGCAAATCCTTGCATTTGAAATACGAGTGCAGTTCCTGCTAGAGCTGAAGGAAAGGTCGTTCCAACAACTGTCTGAGAACAACATGCTAGTTGCTAGTTTCATGGTGGTTTTGAAAGTGGTAGCCATTTCGATAAGTCCCTGGAAATTATGATGGCGAAATGGTTGCTAGCGTTTTTAGATTGTAAGCATTATTTTGTCACTCATAGTAGATTAAATATGCATGGCTGTCGAAACGAGGCATATTTAAGTGGCAATTGGTAATTCATTTACTGCGCAAGATAACGAAAAAATATGATTATTCGAAAAGGTGGTATCATGGAAGGGTATAATTACAAACAGTCGCTGTCAACCTCGCAAAAACACAAACTGCATCTAAGATGCAAGTTGTGTACACTAAGACGACTAAAGTTGACTCCCCGATAATGGTGCGGTACTAAACTGTACAACTCTTGTCCGGACAAACGTCGGTGACTGTGCTGCTGGAAGGCCAAACGCTTCCCCCAGCGCAGCGCCAATTAAGATACCATGCGGTGAGCAACACTGAATCTAACAATGTTCCAGTGGTGTCCATTTGCCACAGATAAATGGCCCGTAATACTCACGCCATCATCTTCGAATAGCTGTTCCACTTTGAGCGCTTCCATCACGGCCTGTTTGTACTCGTCGATATGATCTTTCTTCTGTTTGGCTCGGTCGTAATTTTCCTCCTCTATGGCCAACCGTTTCTCGATTTCGTACTTGCCCAGCCGCAGTCCAGCCCTTTGCAGCAGTTCAACCGCCTCCTTACAGTTCTGAGCGTAGTCGAATCTCTCATCTGCAATATACCACAAACATTTATAGTCAGCGAGAGGAACTCAAATCCGATTAAGCTTGGACTTCTCTGACTGACAGTGATTTGTAAGATATTGTGAGAAAGAAGAGATAAGATAGCATGATGAGTTCACTGGATAATTTTTGCATTGCCGAGCAGAAATGTTTACATTCGAAACTTGGTAATAGGCTTAGTTAAGGTCTCTTACCTATCTCATCGTTCGTATTTTTAATTATGTGGCACTATAATGCTTAATAATTGGTTGTATCAAATATTGCGCAGAAGAAATTCATATTGCTACCAAATCAGGCTGAAGAAGAAATACATTTGAATTGCTGCAAAGCATGGGTTCGTCACGGGCGCACCAACCCCCAGCCCGGCCCGGCCCAGGCCCATGAACACCAAGCCCAGGCCCAGACCAGGCCCGTTCAAATTCATAATATTGAGGCCCAGACCCGGTCCAGCCCGTTCAGATTAAGCATATCATTATTTTCACAAAATGTGGAATTATTATCCTAGCATATTTACTTGTATACTATAAATGTGAAACAATGAACCAACTATCCTAACAAAAAAAAACACAGCCAAGTAACAGTGTGTTGCTGTGTAAGTGAACTGCTGGTTAAACTATTTTTTAGCTCTGACCTGAGCTTGTGCGACGCGCGCATTACTTCAAAATTGTCAGGCCCAGGCTCATCCAGAGCCCAGTGATTTCCTTAAAGTTGAGGCCCGGCCCATAGGGCCATCCCAGGCCCAGCCTACGGCCCATATGGCCAGGCCCAGCCCATGGCCCATAGGGCCAGCCCAGCCCAGGCCCATAGGGCCAGCCCAGCCCATGGCCCATAGGGCCAGCACAGCCCATGGCGAACTCTGATGGATACCTACCGTTTTGCTTTGATATCGAAATGTGCTGAAGAGCAATACTTTGTGAGGAGTAGTTCACAGTAAACAACAGCGAACAACCATGCATTAGGGCAGTTACATGTGGAAATATGCAAGGGCGTAGGCAAGAGGTGAAGGGCAAGGGGGCCATGCCCCCTGGATGCCAGGCGGGCCCTCGGGCGACTGAGCGAGGGCCCATCTGGGGCCGAAGGCCCCAGTGTTTTGGATGGTGTCAGGCGCCCGCAAGACGCCTTACGTCGCATAAAAGAACGCCCACGAACAAACAAAAAAACATAATACGAATAAATAACAGCACTTGCTTATTCTGTTAAGGGCATGTATATGTAAATACGTAGAAATGGGCTCCAGCCAGTGTGTATAGGGCTCTCTACCAGCTTTTAAATGGCCCTGCCGATCTGCAGAAGGCCCACTATCGGCATTTAGAGGGTCCCTTCCGGTTGTAGAGGGCCCTTTGCCGGCCCTTATAGGGCCCTACCGATATGTAGAGGGTCCCTGCCGATCTGGAGAGGGCCCTCTGTCGGCATTCAGAGGGCCCTGCCGACCTGTAGAGGGCCTTCTTCCATACTTTAGGGGCTCTGTCGATCTGCAGAGTGTCCCAGCCAATATGTAGAGGCGGAGTCGGCCTTTAGAGAGCCCTGCCGGCTTGTAGAGGCCCTGCCGATCTGTAGTGAGTGTAGAGGGCCCTCTACCGGCCTTTAGAGGGCTTTGCCGATCTGCAGATGACCATCTGTCGGACTTTAGAGGCCCCTGCTGATCTGTAGAGTGCCCTCTGCTGGCATTTAGAGCAGGCGCGGATCCAGGATTTCGGGCAGGGGGGGGGGGGGGGGCTTTTTACATGCAAAAAGTTGCGCGTTTGTATGGCACGACCCGGGCTCGGGGGGACGGGGGGCGGGGGACGCGCCCTAGCGCCCCCTGGATCCGGGCCTACTTTAGAGGGTCCTGTAATGGTAGAGGTGGTCTGACGGTCGAGCGCCGGTGAGGCTCTCGAAGGAAGACCAGTCAAAATTATCATTGTTTTCAGTGTATGCTAGTAAGGTCTGAGAGGAGTACGAGGCTTTGGCAATGAAGGCTTTGGCTTTGACTCGAACTCACGCTGCCACTACCAGGAAAGGTCAGAAGCCCAGCGCTCTCCCACTGAGCTACATGGGCGAACAAATAGCTCGTTTCTGCACTATCATACGCTTTTTAATGTTAGTTTCATAATTCCTACCCCCGAATCCAGATCACTGCACAATAATTTTGATGGCGCGGAATTAATGCATTGTACTGCAATAGAAGTTGCTGTGAAGATAAATGAAGCTTGGATATTCCGATAACTCCTATATTACGGCTTATCGCACATATTATACTAAATATATATGACTATTCCATTTACGATTTTCATCTACAAGAAATCGCTAAGTATTTAATGCATGTTTTTGTCGTGATTGGTGTATCAAATACTACTATGTCAAGATCTTGTCACGGCACTGATCTTGAATATATTTGATAATTTGTCTTTGATGCATTTAGTGATACTATCTTTACATGTAATCACTCGTTAATTTTTTGGGAATTATTTCATTAATCTTTTTTTCTCATCTTTTCAACATGTTTAGCTTAAAGGATATAGTTCACCTTCAACATTAGTTTTAAACTGAGATAGCAGTTTTGTAGCCCGTGTTGGGAAACCCCTATCTGCAAGTTTTCTTGACTGAAAAGACTCTCCAGCCGAATATATTTGAGTCTTTGGCGAAGGAATGCGGTGCTGGCGAAAGAATGTCGTACTGGTTTTAGCCCGGGCAGAGGCTATACCATCAGCCAATCAGCTTGCAGCTGGTGCTAGAAGCAAATCGCCGGCCGCCGGTTGGCACATCTCCAATGCGAGTCTATCTTTACTTTCGAATCTGATTGGCTGAACCATTTTTTACATTCGCGTGACGTCAGGACTCTGACTCAGAGAGTATGCATATAGTTTTGATAAACAATACAAATTTACGGCCTTCTGTCCGGAATCGGCGCGATATAAGGCCATTTTTGACAATATAAAGATACATTGTATTATAAAATATAATCAACTCGTGTTGGGTAAAAATTTACAAGGTAAACTATTTCCTTTAAGAATACAAATTGTCGTATATCATCAGAAAATAAGTAAAAGTCTTATCTGTGCCTGTTCACTGTTGTATTGCTGATGTCATTAATATAAAGAATAAACAAAAGAGGACCTAAAATTGAACCCTGTGGGATGCCAATTTGAATCATTTCTGTCTTAGATGCAACCTGATCTAGTATTGCCATGTTATGCCTCGTATTAATATATGACTCTATCGTGTTGTAGAAACCCCTCGCATCACAATGCGGTGTATTTGTTTTCAAGAGAATTGCTAAGTAAACTGCATCCAAAGCTTTCTGTAAATCAAGGTATAATAAGTATGCTATTTCTTTATTTTGTAGAGATTTTGTAACTTCTTCGTACATGTGCACAATTGGCATGTACGTACTGTGTTGTTTCTTGAATCCGAATTGAAGAAGAATCAGGATAATATTTTAATTAACCCGCGCCCCGCTTGAGGTGGCAGAATCTCCCCCTCCCGGATTTTCTGAATAACTTGAAAACAATTATATATATCGATGTGAATCTTTCAGTACATTATGATGCATCAATTCTACGTCCTATTACAACATTTCAATGCAAATAACGAAGGAAGTACTTTGGGAGATAATAACGTTTTAATCACGTCAGGAAATTGCAAATACAAAAAGTCAAAAGAAAGTAAATAACATTATATTAAATAAAGCTATCTCAGCATTTCGATATTTTGAGTTTTTGACTCACAAAAATAAAAAATACACTCGGTTTTCGTCGTCGAAAACTTATTTGTCGCTGTTGTACAACATACAATATTCTGTACTATTTAAATTATGTGGGCCCCCTTGGCTACGAGAGCTCCTCTAATCCTATTTGCCCCCCCCCCCCCCCCTTGGGAGAAATTCTCCCTACGCCCCTGGCAATATGACACTTCTACGTTTATCATGTTGAGTACTACATTTGTTTTTAGGCAAATTACAGCTGTTTCCGGCGGTTCGTATTAGTGGTGTCAATTGGTTACCGAAATTTTGGTAACCGAAAACATGTGACCGATTTGGTAATCGGTGGGTCAGGCTGATTATTTTTGGACACTTTACGGTCAGCCAATCTTAACAATTCACTTTTTGTCACACTTTTACACATTATTTCTAGGAAATTTGCTCCAAATGCAATCAATTAATGTAAATACTAATTAGAACACATCATTATTATATCAAGATTGAAGATATTGCTCACAAGAGGAAGCGAGGTCCTTAAAAATATGTATTGTATACCATCTTAAGTAGCATGCACAAACCAGTAACCAGTATGCCCCTCCAACTTTGGTCACACATAATTTATTTCTTCCTATGTATGTATTTATGTAATATGTATTATGCTGCACATTAATATGAAATGATTGAGGTCACATTTTTAAAACCTGTTTTCAATGTACTTTCGGTCTTGCTCGCAGCATCCACTACTTTATCTGTCGCGGCTCCCTCCGCACCTGTTTAGTCGCCGTCTGAGGCGGCACCTCAGCGATGGCCGGTCGGCACAGGAAATCCTCGATGAAATGTCTTGATGCAAGTTTATATTTTGTTTTGACTAACGCGTGCTTGTAGTTGTGTGACTTTTGCTGTGTGTGTGTGTGTGTGTGTGTGTGTGTGTGTGTGTGTGTGTGTGTGTGTGTGTGTGTGTGTGTGTGCGTGCGTGCGTGCGTGCGTGCGTGCGTGCGTGCGTGCGTGCGTGCGTGCGTGCGTGCGTGCGTGCGTGCGTGCGTGCGTGCGTGCGTGCGTGCGTGCATGCGTGCGTGCATGCGTGCGTGCGTGCGTGCGTGCGTGCGTGCGTGCGTGCGTGCGTGCGTGCGTGCGTGCGTACGAGCGTGCGTGCGTGCGTGCGTGCGTGCGTGCGTGCGTGCGTGCGTGCGTGCGTGCGTGCGTGCGTGCGTGCGTGCGTGCGTGCGAAATCACTAGTTCGTATACGGCCATCTATTATTCAGCTTCACACTGTCAGTACCAACCGTGATACTAATTGATCGCTGCTTTTTTGGCATCATCGATCAACTTGCACTAAGTTGACTAACACATATCGCGATCAAGCTGAATGATCAGCGTCAGCAAGAACTATGAACAAAACGAATGCATGTTCCGCACCGTTTCGGAAACAGGTGTATTGGGTTGGTCTTGGATGAGCAATGGGAGTAAGTTCCAACTAATGCGATCTAAACTAATGCAATCCAGGTAACTCAACTTTCCCTTGACATTCAACTGCGTTGGTTAGCTTTTCCTTTGAGGCTGCTTCAAGCAATTGTATGCTGCGAATTGCATGTTTCGTGCCCGCGACCCATGAGGTTTTGCCGGGTCAGACACGGGCTAAACTTTGTAGTTGGCATAGCATGGAACACTCGACAAAAGCCTAATTACTTATTTAAGCCCTTTTCAGACCAGCTCCAATCATGTACCACACCAACTTCAATTTGTCATCCATTGTTCAGGAAAAATGTCCATGAAAGCGAAGAATGAATAGCTAGCGACCTGTAACAGCGGCAGCATATCACATGAAGTTGAAA
>JAXIVJ010013466.1:32500-37132 GCA_036785665.1 Chirona hameri | reverse complement strand
GGGAGTTTTCTGGCGGAGCGAGAAACGACAGGAGAGGAGCAAAGGAACAATGCCTTACCAGCAAACGAAGTCTCGCAGACCACTGGCGGATCTAGGGTCCGAGAATGGGGGGGGGGGGGGGGGGGGCTAAAATTTCGTTCCGCTTCAGCAGCGAAAAGTTGTTGACCGGGGGAAGTGGTGGTGTCGGGAACTCAAAGCAAAAGTCATTGACGGGGGATTTTTTTCTTCTTCCTAATTATCACTTCTTACAGCCAATGCAGAAACACGCGGGGCGGGGGACATCCTTGTATTGAATACCCGTCATGCTCCTGTGAGGGGGGAGGATTTGCCCCTAATGCCCCAACCCCTCTGGATCCGCCAGTGGTAAAAACCAGACAAACACAATTTTACATCTTCTGTCGCTTTCAATTTTTTTTTGCAGCTGAGTTCATGCCTGACCTGACCTGACCCAGAGTCTGATCTTGACTAGTTGGAAATGCTAAAAATTGTGAGACCTCTACTCATAGCACCCATAAAATGCACCGGGATAAGTACCTAAGCATGGTGCAAAATGGGTGTCAGATTTAAAACTGAAATTACTTGAGTGGATATGACCTGAGGCCAAAGTAGCCATCCCAAGCTATAGTAATTAAAAACAAACTTGACAATGAAAAATATTAACTTTACCTACACATTCACAAAGTGTGAATTTTATTTGGCTTCATGTTTACTGGGAAAAGGAAAACAACGATACCCAAGTCCTAGTCACAATTCCTCAAATACTGTCGAAATGCGTTCCCCGCACGCTGTTTCGCCCTAACCGCTTTGGCGTCAAAACGCGACGTTTTTGAACCTACGTTGGTTGTAGAATCGCTCCAGATCGAAAATAGCGTCAGACCCGCCACGCATATTTGGAAATGTCGAATACAAAGTCAATGCCCATCATACTTAGGGACAGTGGCGTACCGAATATCAACTATCAGGTTATGCAGGTCATGACCTGGTCCTTCGGACCCGAGGCGCCCATGCAAAGCTGGCGCCCCTCCGATCAGTGACGGCGCCACTCCGGCCAGTGACGGCGCCACTCCGGCAAGTGAGGACGCTCCCCCGGCCAGCGACGGCACTCTTGCGGCCAGTGACGGCGCTCCCGGTCAGTGAGGGCGTCCCCTGCCATAGACGGCGCCTCTCCGGCCCGTGACAGCGCCCCTGCGGCCAGTGACCACGCCCCTCCGGCGAGTGACGGCGCCTCTCCGGCTAGTGACGGCGCCCCTCCGGCGAGTGACGGCGCCCCTCCGGCTAGTGACGGCGCCCCTCCGGCTAGTGACGACGCCCCTCCGGCGAGTGACGGCGCCTCTCCGGCTAGTGACGGCGCCCCTCCGGCGAGTGACGACGCCCCTCCGGCCAGTGACGGCGCCCCTCCGGCGAGTGACGGCGCCTCTCCGGCTAGTGACGGCGCCCCTCCGGCGAGTGACGACGCCCCTCCGGCCAGTGACTTTCCTTCCGCACGGTGCGGAAGGAGAGGCGCCCCCCCCCCCCCCCCCACCCCCCCCCCTGCAAAATTTCGTCGAAATATTGGTGGCGGCCCTGTCGATCGGGTGGCGCCCCTCAAGGCAATGATCTGGTCCTTTCTGAATTTCTGCGTACGCCACTGCTTAGGGAGCCAGTGGCGGATCCAGGATTTTCTAAGGTAGGGGCTTCAAGCCGAGGGCGGTATATTTCCTCGGTGACAGGGGCGGCATGGTTCAGAGGGGCGCCAATCCAATATGCCAATTAAACGGGTCAAATATGCCTCTTCCTTAACCCGCGACTTACTGGGGGGGGGGGTATTTTTTGCCCCCCCCCCCCCTCCCGTTATTTTGCAATAACTCCTAAACCAACATCAGTATCGGCACCAATCTTTCAGTCCTTCTCTCATCAATTCTACACATGTTGGCCAAAGGAAAAAGATGAGGTTATGATAGGTCAACCGGGAATGACGTCACAGTGACGTCATGTTCTTCGGTTTTTGTTGAAAGATAATGGTTTGCGGAAAACGCTATCAAAGGTGCAATGTTTGAGCTAAATGCAATTATCTTAAACCAAATTACTAACAATCGATCGGGCGATCAAACTGCCTTCTTGGATTTTTGAGGGTTTTTTTAAATTAAAATTTTGAGAAAATCCAAATACATTTGTTTTGGTTTTTACAATATTTACAAAATAAATTAGTTGTCCAAAAACCGGAATATATGTGATCGAGACGTGGTCGGTGAATATATGTACCAAATTTGAAGTCAATATCTTCAAAAATGACTGACTTATGACCTTTAAATGACAAAAATCGACCACCTCTCACAGCATTACTATGCATACAAAATGCATTTCCGTTTTTGCTTTTCATTTCTATTTATAAGGAACGAACAATGTTCTAAGGTCATTTTTCGCGTCCTAGACGAAAAACAACCCCATAAACATGTGTTACAACGCCTAATGACCGTAATCTGCAGTTTGACCTCGTGACCTCGGATGACCTTGACCTGACCCAGAGTCATAAACAGCTAAGGATGGTACTTAGAAGTGTCATACACACGAATCATACCGATTTATCGACTGCTTATGCGTTTAATATCGCAATTTTGCGCGACAATTCCGTCCATCGAGACCTTTTGACACGGTCAAACATTTTGTACTTGACCTAACCTGTGACGTCATCAGTGACCGGAGGTCAACAATATTAGGTTTCCTTCGATACATTTCCCAGGGTTATCCAATGTCGTTTGAATTGTTGCAATCGGTTCAGTAGTTACGGAGATCTGAGGGGGATGCCCCCCACAGTAAGTCACGTTATGGAATATACCCCAGTAACTCGCGGGTTAGTCAATTTGAAATTTTTACCTTATGCAACCTGAACCTTGACCTGAACTTCGCATAAGGGCCATTATATGGGATCAGGGTGTACAATTGGCTACTACTATCAAATTATACGTGTACAATAACCCATAAAACATGCGTCGCATGACTTTCGTAGACCTTTTGCCAATAGATATATTTTCTGACCTTCCCCAGCTTGAACTTACAATCTCAATTTCCCTTATGCGGAAGATGTATTATGCCTCTGAGAGCACTTTGTGCCATAATAGTCGCAATATAAGGTTTTAAATGGAAAGTATAGCAAATCAACCCAAATACCTCGATTTTGACATTTCACTTGACCTTGACCTGGCGGCTGACATGTGACCTTATTTTGAACATTTTATGTATGTTTTACGTTTTACGTCCGTCTCATTGAGAGCTTTCGATTGCTCCCTTGCGCGTCTCGCTGCGGTTATTGGTTCGAAAGATAACGAGGTGGCGTATAGGCGGAGTACCCATAATCCATAAATACCCAAGATTCATAAGTGCCCAACGTTCAAAAGTACCCTGAATTCACAAGTACCCAAGAGGTTAGGTTAGGTTAGGTTAGGTTAGGCTAGGTTAGGTTAGGTAGGTTAGGTAGGTTAGATAGGTTAGGTTAGACTCGGGTATTTATGGATTCTGGGACTTATGGACTCGGGTATTTATGGATCTTGGGTACTTATGATATACACCCGGCAGTATACCCCCCCTCCCCCCCCCCCCCCCCAGTTCGGCTGAATACCCCGCGGGGCGCGGAACCCTTTTTGAAGTCTGGTGGCATGATCGAAGGTCCGACTGCGGATCTACGTATACGTAGGTGCACATGATTAACAAGATTTACATGATTTTGTATTCTCCGGTCTAACTACAAGTAGCCCGAGAAGAAGCAAAAAAATATATATTGTCGCAACCTCGAGAAACTAAGTTGCATACGTGGATAAACAAGGAACAAAATCTTGTGGTACGACAGTTGAGTCGTTCTTATTGGGTCGCGCCAATCCAAGGGACTATAAAACGTTTTCAGCGTCGGTCACCGATTTGTATGACATTTGGTCTCAAGATCAAATCGAACCTCCTGTTTCCCAGAATCAGGTCCATTTTGACCTTACAGGCCTCCTTCAAGGTCAAATCCAATGTCAAAGGACGGGGAACGCTGCAGCGCCCAAAGTTTGCGTCCGATTGCAACACAAATGGTCTCAAACGATGTCCCGTGCCCATTTCCAGGATGACAAGTATTCTTAGAGTAAATTTGTTCCCCGTGACATTCAAGGTCAAAGGACGGGGAACGCTGTAGCGCCCAACTTTGGGCGCTAACTTGAAGGTCACGGGGCACAACTCTAAGAATGCTTGTCATTCTGAAAATGGAAAAGACGGGCAAAATCCCGTCCTTTGACCCTGAATTTGACATTAAAGGTCACGGGGCTTGACCTTGAAGGTCACGGGGCACAACTCTGAACATTCTTGTCATCTTGGAACTGGGCACAAGGAATCGTTTGATGAGATGAGATGAGATGATGAGATGATGTATTCAGAACCTCCACAAAGTGGATTTATGGTATCCACGTCAATATACATACAAACACGCTGGGTCATACACTGAACACAAACACTAAAAATGCTCGACTGTAATCCAACATTGATTAAAGGACTAAGGTGTACGTGTTGTCTCGATCGACCCGACGCAAAAATGACAAACGACATGACACAACCATACAGCATACGCATCGCACGTCTGGCTATTAATAGGCAACCACCGGCCCCACGGAGCTACCTACACAA
>JAXIVJ010013466.1:0-25000 GCA_036785665.1 Chirona hameri | reverse complement strand
CCGCTCACTGGCACCTCCGCTGACCGGCCGGTCTGTCTATCGGCGGACTACTGGCCGCTCCACTACACCGCGCCGGGCCGTCAGCGCGCGCCGCTCACTGGCACCTCCGCTGACCGGCCGGTCTGTCTATCGGCGGACTACTGGCCGCTCCACTACACTACACCACACCACACCGCGCCGGGCCGTCAGCGCGCGCCGCTCACTGGCACCTCCGCTGACCGGCCGGTCTGTCTATCGGCGGACTACTGGCCGCTCCACTACGCTGCACTACACCACACCGCGCCGGGCCGCGCCGGGCCACGCCGGGCCACGCCGCTGCGGTCCACACCACGCGCCGCTCTCACTGCTCCTTGGTAGGCGGATGGCGGCCGAGCGAGGCGGACACGCGCTGCATCCAGCTCTGGTCCAGCGCCCCCAGCTGCTCCAGGAACTCGTTGGTCATCAGCTGGTGGCACTGCTCGGCCGTCAGACCGGACGCCGTCCCTGGAGGACAGACACACGTGGGGAGTCAGTGACGGTGTGATCCGACTGCCGTCCCTGGAGGACAGACACACGTGGGGAGTCAGTGACGGTGTGATCGAGGGGAGTCAGTGACGGTGTGATCCGACTGCCGTCCGTGGCGGACAGACACACGTGGGGAGTCAGTGACGGTGTGATCCGACTGCCGTCCCTGGAGGACAGACACACGTGGGGAGTCAGTGACGGTGTGATCCGACTGCCGTCCCTGGAGGACAGACACACGTGGGGAGTCAGTGACGGTGTGATCGTGGGGAGTCAGTGACGGTGTGATCGTGGGGAGTCAGTGACGGTGTGATCGTCGGGAGTCAGTGACGGTGTGATCGTGGGGAGTCAGTGACGGTGTGATCGTGGGGAGTCAGTGACGGTGTGATCGTGGGGAGTCAGTGACGGTGTGATCGTGGGGAGTCAGTGACGGTGTGATCCGACTAGCGGCGGAGAGCTGACGGTGGAGGGGGGGGGGGGGCAGGGGCACCAGATGGGGGGGGACCCATGGCTTAACACACAGACGCACACGCGCGCGAACGCGCAGACACAGACGTGCACGAGCATGAGTAGACGCGCGAGTACGCGCACACCACAAACACGACAGAGGAGGAAGGATACGATACCGAGATAACGACAGAGGAAGGATACGATACCGGGATAACGACAGAGGAGGAAGGATACGATACCGGGATAACGACAGAGGAGGAAGGATACGATACCGGGATAACGACAGAGGAAGGATACGATGCCGGGATAACGACAGAGGAAGGATACGATACCGGGATAACGACAGAGGAAGGATACGATACCGGGATAACGACAGAGGAAGGATACGATACCGGGATAACGACAGAGGAGGAAGGATACGATACCGGGATAACGACAGAGGAAGGATACGATACCGGGATAACGACAGAGGAAGGATACGATACCGGGATAACGACAGAGGAAGGATACGATACCGGGATAACGACAGAGGAAGGATACGATACCGGGATAACGACAGAGGAGGAAGGATACGATACCGGGATAACGACAGAGGAAGGATACGATACCGGGATAACGACAGAGGAGGAAGGATACGATACCGGGATAACGACAGAGGAGGAAGGATACGATACCGGGATAACGACAGAGGAAGGATACGATACCGGGATAACGACAGAGGAAGGATACGATACCGGGATAACGACAGAGGAAGGATACGATACCGGGATAACGACAGAGGAAGGATACGATACCGGGATAACGACAGAGGAAGGATACGATACCGGGATAACGACAGAGGAGGAAGGATACGATACCGGGATAACGACAGAGGAAGGATACGATACCGGGATAACGACAGAGGAAGGATACGATACCGGGATAACGACAGAGGAGGAAGGATACGATACCGGGATAACGACAGAGGAGGAAGGATACGATACCGGGATAACGACAGAGGAGGAAGGATACGATACCGGGATAACGACAGAGGAAGGATACGATACCGGGATAACGACAGAGGAAGGATACGATACCGGGATAACGACAGAGGAAGGATACGATACCGGGACAAACACGACAGAGGAGGAAGGATACGATACCGGGATAACGACAGAGGAAGGATACGATACCGGGATAACGACAGAGGTAGGATACGATACCGGGATAACGACAGAGGAAGGATACGATACCGGGACAAACACGACAGAGGAAGGATACGATACCGGGATAACGACAGAGGAAGGATACGATACCGGGATAACGACAGAGGAAGGATTCGATACCGGGATAACGACAGAGGAAGGATTCGATACCGGGACAAACACGACAGAGGAAGGATACGATACCGGGATAACGACCGAGGAAGGATACGATACCGGGATAACGACAGAGGAAGGATTCGATACCGGGACAAACACGACAGAGGAAGGATACGATACCGGGATAACGACAGAGGAAGGATACGATAACGGGATAACGACAGAGGAAGGATACGATACCGGGATAACGACAGAGGAAGGATACGATACCGGGATAACGGCAGAGGAAGGATACGATACCGGGATAACGACAGAGGAAGGATACGATACCGGGACAAACACGACAGAGGAAGGATACGATACCGGGATAACGACAGAGGAAGGATACGATACCGGGATAACGACAGAGGAAGGATACGATAACGGGATAACGACAGAGGAAGGATACGATACCGGGATAACGACAGAGGAAGGATACGATACCGGTATAGCGGGACGAATCAATGCGTACTAAGTCTCCTGTTTGGTCACCGCATACTCAGCAGGCGCGGGTTCAAAATACGCTCAATACTGAGGTTCAGACACGCAACCTTCATTCACTCCGCACACCCTGGAATGAAGTGTCAATGTCATGCGAAAACAACATTTTCAAAGTCAGCAAGCTTTTGATTAAATTAACGCAGAGTTTCAGAGACAAATACAAGAACCTCATTGTCACCTCATTGTCATACTATTGGTATATTACTTATCAGCGGCAGCGGTATTACGTGGCGTCCACAGTGGAATCAGCTCGGTAGGTAGGACCATTTTCAGTATCGTAAGGATCGTAACGATGCAATGAACGGAAACAAACAAATAAACCTCCACGGCCGAAAGATTTGCCGGGAAATATGATCAAATGATTCTCCTCAAATGATTCAAATCATCATGACGCAGAAAACCACGTATTTTCGCTTCCTTGGCGCAGCAGAAAATGGCCAAACAGTACGACGCAGTACGCACTCTCAGCTGACGCCCTGACGCAAACAACCGAGACCAGCTCGGGTACACAGTCCCAACATGCCACAGTCCCAACATGCCACAGTCCCAGCCTGCCACAGTCCCAACATGACACAGTCCCAGGCTGCCACAGTCCCAACATGCCACAGTCTCAGCCTGCCACAGTCCCAACATGCCACAGTCCCAGCCTGTCACAGTCCCAGCCTGCCACAGTCCCAACATGCCACAGTCCCAGCCTGCCACAGTCCCAACATGCCATAGTCCCAACATGCCACAGTCCCAACATGCCACAGTCCCAGCCTGCCACAGTCCCAGCCTGCCACAGTCCCAACATGCCACAGTCCCAGCCTGCCACAGTCCCAACTCCCCGCAGCCTACAAAGCTGCCGCGCGTGCTCTGGTCCTACGGTCGGCACAGCAGAGACTGCTGGTAACGCTAAACATCAGCCACCACCGAACCTCTAGTTACACTCACGGCCGCCAGGTGGTCATATACGATCGTACCGCTCTCCCGCGGCAGCACACAGAGAGTGTAAATGTCCAGGCATTTCTGATTAGCTGTAGCAAATACAGCATATAAGTAATTAAATCATAGCCGAGATCTTAACGGTGGTGCCAACTATCTTGATGTCATATCTGTCATGCATTTCTGATTCAGGAACAATTATTAATATCGAAGTATGATGTACCAACGGAAAATGAAAGCCCTCTAAAATAGCATCTTGATTATTTTTACGTACCCTTTTTAAAGGGATTATACGGGTTTCCGTCCTGTAAGTAAATGCACTCTTTTGCAGTTGTATGAGCTTTAAACACGTTTAAGACATATAACAAGGACCTCAATGCTCATTTAGTCCATTATTTCAGAAATTATCAGCGTTAAAACTTGAGCGTTTTTCGAGACTAGTATCAGATAACGAGTACTTGATTGGCACTACTGTCCACCACTTTTATCTTAAGATCAATTTGAGAGTTTTTAATTATCTGAAAGTCCTACACTGGATCACACAATTATTATGCAATTCAAAACTGACGGGACTTTGTATTACTAAACACTGTTCGTTGAGGTTTTGTGTTTTTGTGGTTTTCTTTTCTCTGGCCTTTAGCGTTGAGAATTTGGTGGTGTCGTATTCATTTTTTGGCATGAAAATTCATGAAAAATATAATTTTATGGGAAAACTAGTAGCTGCTGCTGTCGTTGGAACAAAACAAGTTTATTTTCTTTCAAATATTGCTTATTTTACCGGAAATATGCCATACGTGAGGTGTTTTATTAGCATAAAAGAGATGGCTGGCTCTGCCTCAGCCGGTCCTGCAGAAAATACGCGGTGGCATCACCGCGCACTTTGGAATGTCCTTACGTGCAGAAGAGGTCATTTCCAGACAAATGTGGCTACAGTGGGACTTCTACCACCTTTATAAGTACGTTTTACTATGTAACACAATTATTTTGGGAAAAACCCGTATAATCCCTTTTAAAAGCGCTCCACCCGCGCTGCATCTCAGTAAATGGCAGTACCGGCGCGATTTCGGCAGCAACACACTGCATTTATAGCTAAGCTTTCTGGAACTGTCAGCAGAAGCCGGCACCTCCCACGCTTAGTTTAAGCGTAATGGACAATTTCGTATTTTCTCGTAGTTCGGCGTTCCCCCAGTTTCCCCTATGGCATACAAATGCCAGCCGGTTAATCTGCAATGCTATGGGACATGTATACATGAAGCAAACGAATTGAAACTCCACGCTCCTCAACCAACATGCTTTAAACCATTCATTTTGCATGCAGCATGCAAGTAAATTAGCGGACTTCGATGAAGCCGGGCTGAAGCACTTTCGAGTTATAACGACTGCGGTCACATTCGAGTTATAACGACTGCGGTGACGTCACTGCCCTGAATAGCTGTTGACGTCATCGGTTGGCAGCAGTGTCCGCCGTGGAGACGTTAAAATGTTGTCCATCAATACAGCCTGACCAGCCGAGATTGCCTCGTCCACACTCCAAATAGACCACGTGCCGCAAAGTCACAAACTGGTAGTGCATTGTTTTCTTCAGAAGAGTTAGATTTCAATTTCATACAGGAAAAACGACACCAGACGCCTGAGGAATTAATTTTCCGATGTCATTTCCCAGTGGGTGTCAGCTGTTTGGCCAACTGAGTAAGTCATTTCCGCCAAACACGCAAGAAAGGAAAGGTCAAGAGCAACGCATTAATGCTCGAACCAGCCCTTCCGAATTTAAGTCATACGGCGACAATGGAAGTGGCCTCAGCGTTGGCGTGTGCAAGGCGTTTCCAACGACGCGCTTACACTCGACATGTTAGTAACATGAAGCTGTGCAAGACGTTTCCAACGACGCGCTTATACTCGACATGTTAGTAACATGAAGCTGTGCAATGCGTTTCCAACGACGCGCTTACACTCGACATGTTAGTAACATGAAGCTGTGCAAGGCGTTTCCAACGACGCGCTTATACTCGACATGTTAGTAACATGAAGCTGTGCAAGACGTTTCCAACGACGCGCTTATACTCGGCATGTTATTAACATGAAGCTGTGGAAGGCGTTTCCAACGACGCGCTTATACTCGACATGTTAGTAACATGAAGCTGTGCAAGACGTTTCCAACGACGCGCTTATACTCGACATGTTAGTAACATGAAGCTGTGCAAGGCGTTTCCAACGACGCGCTTATACTCGACATGTTAGTAACATGAAGCTGTGCAAGGCGTTTCCAACGACGCGCTTATACTCGACATGTTAGTAACATGAAGCTGTGCAATGCGTTTCCAACGACGCGCTTATACTCGACATGTTAGTAACATGAAGCTGTGCAATGCGTTTCCAACGACGCGCTTATACTCGACATGTTAGTAACATGAAGCTGTGCAAGGCGTTTCCAACGACGCGCTTATACTCGACATGTTAGTAACATGAAGCTGTGCAAGGCGTTTCCAACGACGCGCTTATACTCGACATGTTAGTAACATGAAGCTGTGCAAGGCGTTTCCAACGACGCGCTTATACTCGACATGTTAGTAACATGAAGCTGTGCAAGGCGTTTCCAACGACGCGCTTATACTCGACATGTTAGTAACATGAAGCTGTGCAAGACGTTTCCAACGACGCGCTTATACTCGACATGTTAGTAACATGAAGCTGTGCAAGGCGTTTCCAACGACGCGCTTATACTCGACATGTTAGTAACATGACGGAACGAAATCGAGCACACAAATCACTTTATATTGAAGCGCGGCAGTAGCAAGGTGCATTGGCATTACTAGCATTCTCAAGAGTTCGAAACCAAGTTTCTTGAAGTGGAGAACGTTGAACAAGGTTAAGTTTAGAGACAAGTTTGGAGTGATACCTTACACTTTTTCAAGGTAGATAGCCCAAACACGTCGATACATGTTCAGGATTAAACCGGAGTCTTAAGAAAAACGAAAATTATGTTACATTGGTCTTGTATTTCATAATTTTTATCTTAACAGTGGCCCCAGCGTTGGCGTGGCGTGCATCGTACCTAGGAGATAATCAGCGAACAAGCAGGCAGCCAGGAGCGGTTAGCACTAGCAGGCAGCAGCATGGCAGCCAGGAGCGGTTAGCACTAGGAAGTAAAATTGGATGACATTTCCTAACCACCTTTAATATTTCCAGGCTGTTACTGAACGTTAATATATCGTGACGCACATCAAATGCAGAGTAACACTAATATCAACAATACACAATCATTACTGAGCAAAGCGGCCGGCGCACCTGTCCAGTTCCCATAAGAAAAGAGCAGATGTTATTTCGCCATGGGCATCGGATCCAAGTTGTACCGAAGTTAGAAGCTGCCGAGTACCGGGGCTTATATCAGCGGCTTTATAGTACCGGGGCTTATACCAGCGGCTTTATAGTACCAGGGCTTATATCAGCGGCTTTACAGTACCCGGGCTTATACCAGCGGCTTTATAGTACCGGGGCTTATACCAGCGGCTTTACAGTACCGGGGCTTATACCAGCGGCTTTATAGTACCGGGGCTTATACCAGCGGCTTTATAGTACCGGGGCTTATACCAACGGCTGCCGGGGCTGCTGCCGAGTACCGGGGCTTATACCAGCGGCTTTATAGTACCGGGGCTTACACCAGCGGCTTTATAGTACCGGGGCTTATACCAGCGGCTTTATAGTACCGGGGATTATACCAGCGGCTGCAGGGGCTGCTGCCGAGTACCGGGGCTTATACCAGCGGCTTTATAGTACCGGGGCTTACACCAGCGGCTTTATAGTACCGGGGCTTATACCAGCGGCTTTATAGTACCGGGGCTTATACCAGCGGCTGCCGGGGCTGCTGCCGAGTACCGGGGCTTACACCAGCGGCTTTATAGTACCGGGGCTTATACCAGCGGCTGCCGGGGCTGCTGCAGAGTGCCGGGGCTTATACCAGCGGCTTTATAGTAGCGGGGCTTATACCAGCGGCTTTATAGTACCGGGGCTTATACCAGCGGCTTTATAGTACCTGGGCTTATACCAGCGGCTTTATAGTAGCGGGGCTTATACCAGCGGCTTTATAGTAGCTGGGCTTATACCAGCGGCTTTATAGTACCGGGGCTTATACCAGCGGCTTTATAGTACCGGGGCTTATACCAGCGGCTTTACAGTACCGGGGCTTATATCAGCGGCTTTATAGTAGCGGGGCTTATACCAGCGGCTTTATAGTACCGGGCTTATACCAGCGGCTTTATAGTACCGGGGCTTATACCAGCGGCTTTACAGTACCGGGGCTTATACCAGCGGCTTTATAGTACCGGGGCTTATACCAGCGGCTTTACAGTACCGGGGCTTACACCAGCGGCTTTATAGTACCGGGGCTTATACCAGCGGCTTTCAGCGCAATATCCGCTCTCTCTCTCAACTTTCCCAGGAGAGGTTAGTCTACAGTTTACAGTTAGCAGTCAGGCTACGCACCAGAAGTAACAATTGAAATTGATGCGCGCGTTCAGTAGGTAGACGCAAAACATGATAAATTTAATAAGTGAAACTAAAACGATAAATGTACCTACTGCCTGTCGTCAATATTAGAAGAAAAAAACACAACATATCAGCAGAGAGCTTTGTGAAATGAACTTTCAACTGCAATTGGTAGACAGGTCTGCACACTTGTCGTTATCGATTTCAAACGGTAAGGCGAAACATAAACAGCTTTTACATCGGAACAGCTACGTTCTACGATGATTCACATTAAAACAATGGGCAACGTGGGCTCGAGCCAAGACGGCGCTGAAGTCTGAACATTTGCTGCCGACTGGAACAGCCTGCGACAGGTGGTAGCGCCCTCAAACAGCCCGTCAGATGTCAGGCCATGTCAGATAAGTGGGCTCTCTGGGCCATGTTTCACCGTCCGGGCTGCCGTCGGCCAGGGTTCAACGAAAGCGCAAGTGAAACTAGCACCAATTGATTGTGTCGGAGAACTCAAATTTTGCCATACGATGGTAAGATTCAGGGTTCACAAAACAACTGCACTGCCTAGCGAACGAGTCCGACATAAAAACGTTCGCTCAAAATATTCATCAAAATTAAAAAGAGCGAAGTAACATTTCCAGCATTATTAATTGTGTAAACAACACAAAGGAACGCTGCTTTAGCTTCATTGCTCTTCCTGAAAGAGCATACATATACCGGGCGCGATATAAAAATGTACCCACTCGAAAATCCGCATAACTTTTCATATACTGATCGAGAGACTGCACAAATTCATACTAGGTTGATCGACAAATTAGCCTGAATCTTACGTGATGCAATCACTGGCGGATCCAGCCTCTCTCCGTGGGGGGGGGATCTTTTTGTGGCAAAAAGGTACCCCCATTGTTTTCCCTCCGCGGTTTTCGGTCGGTCACCTTATTTTGGTATTCGAGTTTAAGAAAGTCACTTTTCAAATTCACAAGCATTTATTCTGTGGACTTTTTTCCCGAATTTTTATTTTGTATTTTTGGGGGTCAAAAACACAATTTCGCAAATCCAAGATAGCCATTTTGAAATGAATGTCATTTCCTTTCTTTTTTTGCGGTTTGTTTTGTTGCAATTTGCTATGAAACTGTATTTTCTACGATTGTTCAAACATTTGTCGTTTTTCCATCAAAAATGGCATGACATGACATCATTAAAACGTCATTATCTCCCAAAATACGCCATCAATTTCATTGTAATTTATTGAGAAGACGTAAAATTGATGCAGCATAAGGTACTGAAAGTTTGACGTTGATATCTATCATAGTTTTCAAGTTATTGAGAAAAGCCGGGAGGGTGGGCAGATTATGCCCCGCCCAGTGGGGCGCGGATTAAGTGTCATCGGGGCAGCATGTATACATCATTGAGACGCAACTCGACGAGACAAACGTAATGGCGTTGTGGTGAGCTCTCTCACACAATTAAGAATTAAGTTTACACATACACAATTCAGTTATCACCAGAAATGTGTTGATCATGATTTTCTGCTGACATGGTCATGTAAAAATACAATATTTAGAGCAAAAATATATCTCCAATTTTTTCACTATCGAAGTCTATTTTGGCATTACAAAATGGCCAGTTTTAAATGGCCACATTTTGAAATCACGTGACTTGATCTGAAGTCACGTGGCAAAATTGCAATATTTGTTTTTGAAATTTAAAAAAAAATCACTTAACTCTATTCCCTGCGGGCAGCCAAAATTACGTTAACCTGCGGGGGTCAGATTCTGCCCCCCCCCCCCCTCCCAGAGATCTCGAGAACCGCTGGGTTGATTTCGATGGGGAAAACGTCATTCGATTGGTCATGACAAGATCTTTCTTTTAGAGACCCGACATTTTTTTAAATTCAAAAATGGGGGCCAGGGGCAAAACAATCCGAAAATTTTGGGTGTTTTTTGAAAGGTCATTGCGGCCATGTGATTTGGCCAATTGGCATGCCCCAAACATTTTTGAGCTTCAAATGTACTGGCCTTCAATATACCAAAAGATAAATACCCAAAACAAATCATAGACGTATTCAGGGGATGTAAAATGGGGGGCATTTTCTGACAACAAATGTGTGCTGTTCCTGATGGTTTGGGACGACATGGACGTCACATGTGGGCATTACTTGCTGTAATTCGTTAAATGTAATATATTGCGCATAGGCGGATCCAGGAAAACAACGTGGGGGGCACCATGTGAGTAACGCTTTTATCATCTTACTAATTTGAAGTTGGGCTTAATTTGAGGTATGGTATCGCCTCCATTTTTTGTACCTGAGTGCACCTCTGCCAAAAACATGTATAATCCCAGTATGTTTGATGCATATTGCATTGCAAATGTTTCTGACGCATTTATTGCACCGCAAACTACGAAGGAAGTATGCGCCGCACAACCGCATTCGTAACACCCTCCCCAAAACAGGAGCCTGGAACCGCCTCTGCTGGACCGATTTGGTCAAAATTGACACAACACGCGCCATTCAAAGTTAGGAAAAGTCACAAAGTTTCAAGACGCTAGGCCTAACGATTTAGAAGCGGCAAGTGAAAAACCACCGGGAGGGGGGCAGAATCTGCCCCCCGCAGGGCATAGGGTTAAATCGATTCTCGATTTCTCGATTCTCCATTCTCGATCGATGATGACGATTCTAATTATATAAATGTTTATATGATTCGCATTATTTATATGGGAGATATTCGCCGATGAAAATGATAGTTTTGTACGACATTGAAAAATTGCTTCAGGTTATTCCTCGAAAATTATTCGACGGGCGAGTATGAAAATGTCACAGCGTTAATCTGCGACCCAGATAACCCCTACGACGTGATCTCATCAAAATCTGAGATGTAGGGTGTTATGGCTTGGTCGATCTGTCATGGAATGCCCCAAGTGTCATATTTAAGTTCTGAAATGCTCAAATGTCGGGTTCATGAGCAGCCTGCGCCAACGTACAACCTTGTTTCCCCTTTGAAACAGGCATAGTGCTAGTATACTTGTATGGCCTTGAAGCAATGCACCTCAGTTTCCACCACTGTGCGAACACGGCAATGTAATGATTGCGCGTGTGCCTTTTGTCAAGTTAAACTTCCATGTATAACGCATATTTTTAAAGGGAGATAATCACCTTTTTCCACAAAAATGGAGTTAGCACCTGCAACGATAGACGAGGCCAAAATATGATGTAAATGCATCACATTTTGCATATTAACATTCCTACCGAAAGATATTGGCAGTTTCCTACCGATAAGCGATCCATGCTTATATCGGTCGGTACTCAGCAAGTACTCGGTAACGAATTCAGTAAATTAGCCTCCCTATGCATTGTTATTTATCATGAAGGTATGCAATATGCTTCCTGCACTCTATCTTTTGCGAATATGTGTCAAAATTTTATGAACAATCAACACTCATTTGTAAAAAAAATTGCATTGACATCGGCAGTTTAGCTTGGCACCGGCCGGCCGGTGCCAAGCTAAACTACGGCGACCTATTTAGTGTCGGCGATTTGTTTACAAGTGCCCATTCAACAACGTTGAACAGATTGATGCAAAAGCGCCAGATGTTGCGCTTTCCATTAGTGGAGGGAAAATACCGATCATTAATTTTCCCAAACTTCCAACTTCGAATTAGGGAATTATTTTATTTTATTTTTAAATTTAGATAACAAGATTTTAATACCATAACGGTAGCCAAATAGATTGTTGCTAACAAAATCAAAAGGTGATTATCTCCCCTTAAGATATAAAATTACTTATCGGCTTCGTATGTAGAAGCCTACTGTAGTGTCGTACTTGTACGTATATGTTGGCCCGTACGTTTATGTATGGCGGTTGACCCTCGGCCGGTCACGGTCACCTTCGCCGGCCGTGACCTGGCGCCGGGGGAGCCGGCGTCGAGGCAGTTGTGTCTGGGCGGCCGGGCAGGGCGTGGCGGCAGTGGCGCCGAGCAGGTACCGGCTTACCCTCTTGAGTACGTTATGTCTTGTTTTAAATATCACTGCGTGTGAGAACTTCTCTATGATTTGGAACTGAGCGGACCGACACGCAGTGAATTGCGGCGACACCACACCTACGATAAAGTACTTGGCTTGCCATGCAATCAACAGGTAGTTGGCATTATGCAAGGTAGGTGGCATTATGCGAGGTAGGTGGCATTATGCGAGGTAGGTGGCATTATGCGAGATAGGTGGAATTATGCGAGGTAGGTGGCATTATGCGAGGTAGGTGGCATTATGCGAGGCACTTGGGAGCTTTTATAGGGCAGTAGGGCCACTTCTGCATGGCCACGACAATAAAGCCACTCTGCGAGCCGCAGCACACCACAGCTTTCGTTTCTTGTTTGACATCGGCAGGCCGATGAATACCGCATTTGGCGCAGTTATTAATACGTTTGAATACCGCATTTGGCGCAGTTATTAATACGTTTGAATACCGCATTTGGCGCAGTTATTAATACGTTTGAATACCGCATTTGGCGCAGTTATTAATACGTTTACCGCATTTGGCGCAGTTATTAATACGTTTGAATACCGCATTTGGCGCAGTTATTAATACGTTTGAATACCGCATTTGGCGCAGTTATTAATACGTTTGAATACCGCATTTGGCGCAGTTATTAATACGTTTGAATACCGCATTTGGCGCAGTTATTAATACGTTTACCGCATTTGGCGCAGTTATTAATACGTTTGAATACCGCATTTGGCGCAGTTATTAATACGTTTGAATACCGCATTTGGCGCAGTTATTAATACGTTTGAATACCGCATTTGGCGCAGTTATTAATACGTTTGAATACCGCATTTGGCGCAGTTATTAATACGTTTGAATACCGCATTTGGCGCAGTTATTAATACGTTTGAATACCGCATTTGGCGCAGTTATTAATACGTTTGAATACCGCATTTGGTGCAGTTATTAATACGTTTGAATACCGCACTTGGCGCAGTTATTAATACGTTTTTACATTTTTGAACGAAACAATAGTAATATCTCCACTTTTCCGTCCATGTTTACACTCGTCAACTAATCACAAACTGAATCTGCGAAACAAAAATACTCTCATATTAATGGCGTTCGTCGGACGACTAAATCATGTGCGACGTCACACGATTATGACCAATCAGAGGGCAATGCCTCCCCCCACCACCACCACCACCACAGGAATCTGGGGGGGGGGGGGATTCAATACAAGTATCCCCCCCCCCCCCCCGCGGTCCCAGGAAAATGAATTACATTAAGTGTCTGGCAGAGGCTCTCCTTGGCGGTAATTGCTGGTACTGGTGGATTCAGGGGGGGGGCATCAGGGGCAAATGCCCCCCCCCCCCACAGGAATCTGGGAGGGGCATTCAATACAAGTAGGTATGCCCCTCGCGCGTTCCCTGCACTGAACGTGAAAAACAATGATCTTAAGAGAAAACTTCATGAAAACGGAAGTTTTTTATCGAGTGATTTAATTTGAAGTTTGTATGTATCCATTTCTTTCAATGATAGACAAAACAGCGCACCTGATGCAATTCAAGCAGCCCGACTCTCACACAGCTGCTGTCCTAAACAGCTGCTGTCCCACACAGATGCTGTCCTACACAGATGCCGTCCCACACAGATGCTGTCCCACACAGATGCTGTCCCACACAGATGCTGTCCTACACAGATGCTGTCCCACACAGATGCTGTCCTACACAGATGCTGTCCTACACAGATGCTGTCCTACACAGATGCTGTCCTAAACAGATGCTGTCTTAAACAGATGCTGTCCCACACAGATGCTGTCCTACACAGATGCTGTCCTAAACAGATGCTGTCTTAAACAGATGCTGTCTCACACAGATGCTGTCACACACAGCCGCTGTCCGGGCTCGGCTCCCCCCGGACAGCATGGCACCGGTCGATGCCGCCACCAGAGACGGATACAGAGCCGCTGTCCGGACTCGGCTCCCCCCGGACAGCAAGGCACCGGTCGATGCCGCCACCAGAGACGGATACAGAGCCGCTGTCCGGGCTCGGCTCCCCCCGGACAGCATGGCACCGGTCGATGCCGCCACCAGAGACGGATACAGAGCCGCTGTCCGGGCTCGGCTCCCCCCCCCCCCCCCCGGACAGCATGGCACCGGTCGATGCCGCCACCAGAGACGGATACAGAGCCGCTGTCCGGGCTCGGCTCCCCCCGGACAGCATGGCACCGGTCGATGCCGCCACCAGAGACGGATACAGAGCCGCTGTCCGGGCTCGGCTCCCCCCGGACAGCATGGCACCGGTCGATGCCGCCACCAGAGACGGATACAGAGCCGCTGTCCGGGCTCGGCTCCCCCCCCCCCCCCCCCCCCCCGACAGCATGGCACCGGTCGATGCCGCCACCAGAGACGGATACAGAGCCGCGGAGAGTGAGATCGCAGCCTCCAATCACTGCGTCGTGCTGGCGGAGACAGGCGCCGCAAGGTCCTGGGGTCTCCCCACCCAGTACCATCATTCAGGGTCCGGGTGGCTCAGTTGGTAGAGCGTTGGACTCGGAATTCAAGGGTGGGTTCCGGGTTCGAGTCTGGCTACTGGCGCAGGTCATTCGGTTCCCCGCTTGGGAGGGGTGGTTCCCCTCCCCACCCAAGGCGGCATGTGGCTATAGGCCAGACTACGGGTTGGGCGAGAACCCCCCCCCCCCCCCCCAAAAAAAAAACTCCGACGCGCCGCCGGCCGAGCACCGTCCACCTGAGCAGGCACGCGGGACAGTGGACAGAGGACAGGAGACAGGGGGCAAGGGAGACAAGGGACAGGGGACAGGGGACAGGGGACAGAGGACAGAGGACAAGGGACAGGACAAGGAACAGAGGACAAGGGACAGAGGACAGGGGACAAGGGACAGGGGACAAGGGACAAGGGACAAGGGACAAGAGACACGGGACAGGGGACAGCTGACAGGGGACAGATGACCGACGATAGAGGAGAGGGGGCATACGACAACAAACAGACGACAGCGGATAGAGGGTAGACGACAGACGATAGGGAACAGATAAAAGGTAGACAACAGACAGCCGACAGACGACAACTGGGAAGGACGACAAAGGTGTCTGGGTGGATAACGGTGGCGCGTCTGAGCTGCCCAGGCTGCCCAGTCTGCCGAGTGCCGGAGACGGCCACTCACTGGCCTCGGCTCGCTGGGCCGAGTGCCGGAGACGGCCACTCACTGGCCTCGGCTCGCTGGGCTTCGCGGCCGCCGCACGCACCGAGTACACGGGCACCGAGCTGGCCGGCCAGCTCCGCCCACCCGCCCGGCCCGCCCGGCCCGTCGGTGGCCGTGACCGTGGCGCGGCTGTCGTTACATAACAGGCCGTCCGTTACGTCAGCCCCGTCCGTTGGCAGACGTCCGTCCGCCGTCAGTATTACGTAATCGCCGCAGGAGCGCCGCCGCTGAGCAGCTCGGCAACGTTCGGCGGGGAGACCGCCAGCCAGCTGCGCGGCGACCTTCGCACCCGACCGGCACGCCGCGCCCCACCGGTCATACTGAACGGCTCCACGCGGAGCGCCGCCGGTCACAGTGAATGGCTCCACGCCGCGCCCCACCGGTCACAGTGAACGGCTCCACGCTGAGCGCTGCCGGTCACAGTGAACGGCTCCACGCCGCGCCCCACCGGTCACAGTGAACGGCTCCACGCTGAGCGCCGCCGGTCACAGTGAACGGCTCCACGCCGCGCCCCACCGGTCACAGTGAACGGCTCCACGCTGAGCGCCGCCGGTCACAGTGAACGGCTCCACGCCGCGCCCCACCGGTCACAGTGGACGGCTCCACGCTGAGCGCTGCCGGTCACAGTGAATGGCTCCACGCTGAGCGCCGCCGGTCACAGTGAATGGCTCCACGCCGCGCCCCACCGGTCATACTGAACGGCTCCACGCTGAGCGCCGCCGGTCACAGTGAATGGCTCCACGCCGCGCCCCACCGGTCATACTGAACGGCTCCACGCTGAGCGCCGCCGGTCACAGTGAATGGCTCCACGCCGCGCCCCACCGGGCACAGTGAACGGCTCCACGCCGCGCCCCACCGGTCACAGTGGACGGCTCCACGCTGAGCGCTGCCGGTCACAGTGGACGGCTCCACGCCGCGCCCCACCGGTCACAGTGAACGGCTCCACGCCGCGCCCCACCGGTCACAGTGAACGGCTCCACGCCGCGCCCCACCGGTCACAGTGGACGGCTCCACGCTGAGCGCTGCCGGTCACAGTGAATGGCTCCACGCTGAGCGCCGCCGGTCACAGTGAATGGCTCCACGCCGCGCCCCACCGGTCACAGTGGACGGCTCCACGCTGAGCGCTGCCGGTCACAGTGAATGGCTCCACGCTGAGCGCCGCCGGTCACAGTGAATGGCTCCACGCCGCGCCCCACCGGTCACAGTGAACGGCTCCACGCTGAGCGCGTCAGGTCAAGTTGAGCGCGTCAGGAGGGCCGACAGACAGGTTAGCGGACCAGGCTAGGAGGGCTGACAGACAGGTTAGCGGACCAGGCTAGGAGGACCGACAGACAGGTTAGCGGACCAGGAGGGCCGACAGAGAGGTTAGCGGACCAGGCTAGGAGGA
The DNA here is from genome assembly GCA_036785665.1 of Chirona hameri. NCBI lineage: Eukaryota > Metazoa > Arthropoda > Thecostraca > Balanomorpha > Balanidae > Chirona > Chirona hameri. The sequence continues at coordinate 8,221 of JAXIVJ010013466.1, read as the reverse complement.
CCGACAGACAGGTTAGCGGACCAGGCTAGGAGGACCGACAGACAGGTTAGCGGACCAGGCTAGGAGGACCGACAGACAGGTTAGCGGACCAGGAGGGCCGACAGAGAGGTTAGCGGACCAGGCTAGGAGGACCGACAGACAGGTTAGCGGACCAGGCTAGGAGGACCGACAGACAGGTTAGCGGACCAGGAGGGCCGACAGAGGTTAGCGGACCAGGCTAGGAGGACCGACAGACAGGTTAGAGGACCAGGCTAGGAGGACCGACAGACAGGTTAGCGGACCAGGTTAGGAGGACCGACAGACAGGTTAGCGGACCAGGCTAGGAGGGCTGACAGACAGGTTAGCGGACCAGGCTAGGAGGACCGACAGGCAGGTTAGCGGACCAGGCTAGGAGGGCTGACAGACAGGTTAGCGGGCCAGGCTAGGAGGACCGACAGACAGGTTAGCGGACCAGGCTAGGAGGGCTGACAGACAGGTTAGCGGACCAGGAGGGCCGACAGACAGGTTAGCGGACCAGGCTAGGAGGGCTGACAGACAGGTTAGCGGACCAGGAGAGCTGACAGACAGGTTAGCGGACCAGGCTAGGAGGACCGACAGACAGGTTAGCGGACCAGGCTAGGAGGGCTGACAGACAGGTTAGCGGACCAGGAGGGCTGACAGACAGGTTAGCGGACCAGGCTAGGAGGGCTGACATACAGGTTAGCGGACCAGGAGGGCTGACAGACAGGTTAGCGGACCAGGCTAGGAGGGCTGACAAGACAGGTTAGCGTGGCTTTCTCCCGATTGGCGGTTATTATCGCGTTGCCAGGATGGGCCCACAGTGGGCCGCCTCATGTGACTGTCACTGCCTGTCTGTCACCGCCTCATCGATAGTCGATATTGGAGCGTACCGTGTTGGCTTAACCCGCGCCGTGCCGGTGCTCGGCGCCACCTTCGCCGTGCCGGGGGGGTGGTGGGGGGGGGGGGGGCGTTTCGACGCCCCCCTCTAACTCGGCTCCTATGGGACGTAAACAAAACCAAAAACACCGTTCGAAAGCTCGTGAAAATGCATTTTGAAACTATTTGCGGCTATTTTTTTATCAGGTCAATATTGAGGCCACCAGAGGTCATCAAGGGTCAGATTTTCAAGTTTTAGGACTTCGCGCCAGAAATTCCCAGATAGCACAAGAAAGTTTGTTTGTTCGTTTGTTCCTATGATAGCTAGGAACAAACGAAAACAAACAACAATGGAAATCTCTTGCAAAAATGCAATTGACGAGGTGTCCTCAGATTTGAGCTCAGGTGAATAGTTTAGGCTCCAGAGCTCATCAAATGTCAAAAATACTATTTTTTAGCAAAACAGTTTTCACAAATATCTTTTTACTAAACAAATATAGGGCAATAATTTTGACACCATCGTGTTTGTCTCGTCAAGGCGCTTCGTATCATATGCATGATGACCAGGTTAAATCAACTTATAAATTTGACCTCAGGTCAAGGTCAAGTGGTAACCCAATTAGGTCATGTTGCACACTGGGAGACGTGCCTCGACGAGACAAACACATTGGTGCCAGTTTAACTTATCTATCTTTATTTTATCGAGAGTGATTGGCAAACAAGTGTTGGTGACCTCGAGTGACCTCGTCTGACCCTGTAGGGGTCACTGAACACAAATTGCACCTGGAACTTCAATAATTGCCTATGATAACATGATCCAGACGTATCCTCAGAATAGGAAGCATTTGATTATTTCCCCATTGACTTATAATGGAGAGGTCACGAAATTGATCCGACGTTAGGTCACCGATATAACAAATCCGAGATAAACGTATTGTAGGTACTATTGCTCTTATGGAATCCTGTAAGTACGAAATCAATCGGCCAAAAACTGTGGCTGTGGTGCGACCGGAAACATTTTTGGAGGTGGGGTCACGTGACCTGATCTGGTGACCTGACCTGAGATGACCGGAGGTATTTTTTTAACATGATGTGCGCAATTGATGGCCGAACAGCTGTGCCAAAAACGGCGGCTCGCTATCCTCGAAAAACCTTAGGGAGGGGAGGGGGGGCGTCTAAAAACCCCCTCCTCCCCCGGCACGGCATGGGTTAAGGTCGATCTGGCGTGGCGGTTTCCACCGGCGGCTGTGTGCTGCCCAGCGCCTTCCATGGTCGGCGTGCGAGTGAGCCGGACCACTGCCCACTGCCCACTGCCCACTGCCCGATTGTCGGGTCGGCGCGGCAATGGCGGGGCAGTGGCGTGCGGCCGGCCGGGCGAGGCAAGGGAGTGCAGTCCTCGGCAGAGCGGCCACTCCTAGGAACTGGCGACGGGCCCAGTCAGACGGGCCGGGAGACGACCGCCCACCGCCGTGTAACAGAGAGATGATATTGACGGGCTGGAGTCTCCCCCAGGACGGTCACTCGCCGTCGCCGCTCACCGACAACCGGTAACCGGCCGTGGTAACAGAGAGATGATATTGGCGGGCTGGAGTCTCCCCCAGGACGGTCACTCGCCGTCGCCGCTCACCGACAACCGGTAACCGGCCGTGGTAACAGAGAGATGATATTGGCGGGATGGAGTCTCCCCCAGGACGGTCACTCGCCGCTCACCGACAACCGGTAACCGGCCGTGGTAACAGAGAGATGATATTGGCGAGCTGGAATCTCTCCCAGGACGGTCACTCGCCGCTCACCGACGACCGGTAACCGTTGCGTCACAGTGCCGTAATAAGTGGAGAGGAGGAGCGAGAGGGCGACAAATGTCCCGGTTGAGCCGATAGAATCCTGATCGCTAAGTGGAGGCCACGCGAGTGTGGCCGCCACCTGTAAGGCAGTGCTAAGGAGGCCATTCAGCACCTGCCATAACAGGAAGACATCTGCCGTGGCCAACTGGCCACGGCCTTGCCGCAGCCCGCAATAATGCCGGTGAAATCAGGTTGGTAACGCCATGAGGTAACACCCCGGGGAGTAATGGCCATTCTGAAGCAGTGTAGATCACAGCAGCGCACAGCACAAGGCGGGCATGGCCATTCTGCAGCAGTGTAGATCACAGCAGCGCACAGCACAGGGCGGGCATGGCCATTCTGCAGCAGTGTAGATCACAGCAGCGCACAGCACAGGGCGGGCATGGCCATTCTGCAGCAGTGTAGATCACAGCAGCGCACAGCACAGGGCGGGCATGGCCATTCTGCAGCAGTGTAGATCACAGCAGCGCACAGCACAGGGCGGGCATGGCCATTCTGCAACAGTGTAGATCACAGCAGCGCACAGCACAAGGCGGGAATGACCATTCTGCAGCAGTGTATATCACAGCAGCGCACAGCACAAGGCGGGCATGGCCATTCTGCAGCAGTGTAGATCACAGCAGCGCACAGCACAGGGCGGGCATGGCCATTCTGCAGCAGTGTATATCACAGCAGCGCACAGCACAGGGCGGGCATGGCCATTCTGCAGCAGTGTATATCACAGCAGCGCACAGCACAGGGCGGGAATGGCCATTCTGCAGCAGTGTATATCACAGCAGCGCACAGCACAGGGCGGGCATGGCCATTCTGCAGCAGTGTATATCACAGCAGCGCACAGCACAAGGCGGGCATGGCCATTCTGCAGCAGTGTAGATCACAGCAGCGCACAGCACAGGGCGGGCATGGCCATTCTGCAGCAGTGTATATCACAGCAGCGCACAGCACAGGGCGGGCATGACCATTCTGCAGCAGTGTATATCACAGCAGCACAGGGCGGGCATGGCCATTCTGCAGCAGTGTATATCACAGCAGCGCACAGCACAGGGCGGGAATGGCCATTCTGCAGCAGTGTAGATCACAGCAGCGCACAGCACAGGGCGGGTCAACACTTACAATGACTATGGAGCATAGCATCAGTGGTGACAACGACCCAACCCCACTGCATTGATCATGGTGCATTGCCAGTTCGAAACAGGCAGTCACTGGAGGCATTGTACAATAATCGGATGCAACGTGCGCACAAAACTGCAATTGTAAATATGAGTCACAGCACAAGGCGGGAACTCCTTCACTGACTCGCCTTCACCGGGCAGAAAAGCTGGACTTCACTAAGCTGACCAGGTGGTGGTGCCGAGACTTAAGCTTTGGCTTTTGCACCATCACCTGGACAATCATTGTCATCATCTCATCATAGCAATAAATGTTGTTGTTGTTGTTGTTGAGTCCCGTCACGGGCGTCATATATTCGAACGCAGTATCGATTGTCCTCATAATGTCCCAGTCCAATGTCAAATTAATACAATGTTTAGTCTGTGACCGTGATTATAAAAAGTCCTGACAATGCTGATATCCTAATGTTCGCATTGGCGGATACAGAACGGTGGTGGTGGTGGTGGTGGTGGGGGGCAAATTCCAAGAAGTCTCACACAATTCTGAAAACTCATCGGATTTCGCTTGCTTATGCATTGATAGGTGATTTAAACAAACCTTCCTTAGTAAAAGTTGCTAAGATTTTCTTCTATATCAGGAAACGTGTCAATTTGAGTCCGATTTCAGGCGTTTTGGGGCGGGGCCATGACCGCCATGCTCCCGTCTCCCCTGCCTGTTGCCCGGCTCCCCTCGGTCCGACCCCCCCCCCCGTGTTCCTCCCCCGCCCCCCGAGTCAGCTCTGTCGTGCGTGTCCCCCAGCGTCTCTTGGCCGCTGGCGCCGCTAAGGTTCCAATATCCTAATGCAATATCGAATCAACCCTGATGACTGATATAATCTGTCTCCTTTCGATGAATCATGCCTATCATCTTATCCAGCCTATTTCAATTACCACAATAACAATCCGAAATATAACAATGATAGCACCTACTCCTAATATAATGATGAATCGCATATTGATGAGCCCGATGAATGACAGTAGGTGTGCATTTGTCATAAGACAAGTATGATACAAATTGAAATCATAAATACCCACTTGGGCAAATCACGCGAGGCGCCTTGCCATGTGCTGCCATGTGGCAACAAGTGCTTGTATAAACACTCATCCGTCACAACATCAAGGATAACAGAACGCCAAGTCTCGACCCATACCACCAAATCCCTAGCATACGCCAGGCCAGCGAAAACAATGCAGGTAATGGTACTTCTGCAATCACGATTAACTCGCACGCAATGGCCACGATTCCCTTGCCATAACTGCAGGACAGTCCAGCCGCCAGTGCACCGATGCCCTGCAGCAGCCACGTCAGCAGCCACGTCAGTAGCCACGTCACTGTAGCCACGTCAGTAGCCACGTCACTGTAGCCACGTCACTGTAGCCACGTCAGTAGCCACGTCACTGTAGCCATGCCACTGTAGCCACGTCACAACTACGGCCGCATGTCGGCGGGAACCAGTCCAGGTGACGGTGGACCTGCTGGCCGTAATCATCGTGTCAGGATGCCGCAACTCACCGACAGAGGTGCAGGCGCGCGGCGGGCGCGTCTCCCGGCTGAAGGTCACTGGAGGAGCAGTGGTGCGTGCGACCCGACTGAGGCGCTACACAGCACACACTGCACTGCTGCACTCTCCGGCCAGCCAGCCAGCCGACTCACTCACAAGATCAACACCGACACCGGCAGACTGCTCCACAGATCCACTGACCACCACAGAACCCGCCCGGCCACCACTGGGCCTCGATCGGAACCAGACGGCTCAGCGCCGCCGCGCACACCAGGCCCGGTCGCCGCCCCACACCGCCGCCACGACCGCCCTGCACCGACTGCCGCCCACCGCCGACCGTCAGCTCACCGCTGCACCACCGGTGGAGCCGACTGCGCGCGGCGCGCAACATGGCGCCCCGCGCCTGCCACGGGACACGCCACCGTCCACCAGTCCGTCGCTGTGTCGACCTGTCCCTACGGTACCGCGTGCAGGGTCACCGATCGGTTGGCCGGCCGGGCGATGGACATTGGCAGCCTCACGCCTCCACGAAGTGCAACAATACCCACTTCGGACACGGACAATGGATTACCTGGTGCACCTGATGTGTGGTGCGTCACAACTGTTTCCTTCACCCAATCAGCATTCAAAAGACGTCAGCAAGGAGTCTTCGCTCCCCTAAATGGAGATTCGTAAAAAAAAACGGAGTGAAAAAGTTTATTTCCACACAACACTTGGCCACATGCAATACTGAATTATAACACCACCTCGTGTGGCTTGGAGAAAGACGACCGCAACAACGGCCAGTGGCGGATCCAGGGGGGGTGGGTGGGGGGTGGGGGGGTCACGGGGGTCGTGATCCCCCTTTGGGGCCCAGGGCACCACCGGCATATCAGGGGCACCACCGGCATATCAGGGGCACATCAGGTATCAGGTATCAGGTGCACATTTGTGTACCACCGCGGCGAAATTCCTTCTATCTTTGCGGTGGAAGAATCTCATTCAGTGGCTGCATTGGTGCCCTTGGGCTGATACATTATAACCTTTCTAAAAAAAAATTAGGGCCTAGTTATCCAGACACAAAAATAAAGCAAAAAAAAATTCGCGTCGCTACGTGGCGCAAATCAATCAGTGTTTTCTAGTCCAGTACAAAAGGGTCTAATATGGACTGTACACTGGCGACCGCAGGGGGGGGGGGGCATGGGGCCATGGCCCCACGGGCCCCGCCCCACCTTTGGCCTTAAATGGGGGGGGGGCAACATGTCTTTTGACCTCACTTTTTGCTCCAGACATATTTGCTCGTTTTGACTCTGCATCCTGGTTCCAATAGCAAAAATTCGTTCTCCAGCTCACTCAAAACCTCAAATTTTGGCACCGCTTCGCGGCGCAATAAGTTGTGTGGGTGTCCATTTTGCGTCAATACCATTGGTAGGTAGTTAAGTTTGAGGGCAGCTTTTGTGACAAATTTTCTTCAAGCCCCTCCCTTCGCAAAATGCTGCCTATTTTTTAGTTCAAGAACATTTTTGAAGCCCGCACGAGACACAAAGCAATATGATACACTGCTATCGCATGCATAAGATTTACTGCTCGTAAAAAACGGCTACCACCCCCCCCCCCCCTTGGTCACGAACCTCGATTACCCTCTTGGTCAAGTTGCTCCCCCCCCCCCCTGTTCATCAGCTGTCTGGGGCCGCCCTTGAGTGTACATAGTGTACACATTATATATTTTAGCACCATTCGCGGCACTTTAGATACAAAGGGTACGGCTGATATTGCAAATACCTATAGCCAACGTTTTGTCAATACAAAACAAAATACTGAAATAGGGGCACCCTCAACATATAGTGGACCAAACCCGTTGAGTTTTCAGATGTGGGTATAGGTAGGGGCACCACTGCAATTAATGACCCCCCCCCCCCGCGCTTGAAGATTTTCTGGATCCGCCCCTGACAACGGCTATTCAAGTTTGATCCGAAACAAAAAGTATCCACTTTGCCCCCCCCCCCCCCATAAAACCATCACAACCAGCAGGCAGAGGTAGATACGGCAGCATCACTCGCGTCCACTGTCCAGTTCCCGGGCTGACCTTGGCTGATGCCTGTCAGCTGAGCTGACTCGTCAGCTGAGCTGACTCGTCAGCTGATCTGGTCAGTGGCGCAGGACAGCCGCGTCCCGTAGGACATCCGTGCCCGGTAGGACATCCGTGTCCGGCAGGACAGCCGTGTCCGGCAGGACAGCCGTGTCCGGTATGACAGCCGTGTCCGGTATGACAGCCGTGTCCGTCAGGACAGCCGTGTCCGTCAGGACAGCCGTGTCCGGTAGGACAGCAGTGTCCGGTAGGACAGCCGTGTCCGGTAGGACATCCGTGTCCGGCAGGACATACGTGTCCGGTAGGACAGCCGCGTCCGGCAGGACATACGTGTCCGGTAAGGCAGCCGTGTCCGGTAGGACAGCCGTGTCCGGCAGGACATCCGTGTCCGGTATGACATCAGTGTCCGGTAGGACAGCCGTGTCCGGTAGGACAGCCGTGTCCGGTAGGACAGCCGTGTCCGGTAGGACAGCCGTGTCCGGCAGGGAAGCCGTGTCCGGTAGGACAGCAGTGTCCGGCATGACAGCCGTGTCCGGTAGGACAGCCGCGTCCGACAGGACAGCCGTGTCCGGTAGGACAGCCGTCTCCGGCAGGAAATCCGTGGCCGGCAGGACAAACGTGTCCGGTAGGACAGCCGCGTCCGGTAGGACAGCCGTGTCCGGTAGGACAGCCGTGTCCGGTAGGACTCACTCTCAGCCACCGGACACGGTGTATCCGGTGGCCGAGAGTGAGGAGCGAGGTGTGTCCGGTGGCTGAGAGTGAGGAGTGAGGGGTGTCCGGTGG
>JAXIVJ010013465.1:0-37132 GCA_036785665.1 Chirona hameri | reverse complement strand
GTTAACCCATGCACCCAACGACGGTCTAGTTAGTGGTTGCAACTTGCAACCCTCAATTTTTTTTAAACAATTGTCATAGTGGTTCATTTATTTTCAACTTGCGGAGTTTTGTGTAGTTTTGCCTCTGTCTGTATATAATACAAATCAATAAAATAACCACTTTTTCCAAAATAATCAACTTAAAATAGTGCAGAAAATAAATCAAACGGTCAATATTCCCTTTAAGTAAGATAAATCTATTTAATTATTATATAACACGGAGGGCTGAGACAGTATGGAAAAATTACTGCCTCAGCTCTCTGTGCTGAAACGTACAGAATACATGAAATATAAATAATACATTTACTAATTAATAATAATTAATAATTAATTACATTCATTTCATTTAATAACTAACTTTTCCATACATTACATGCCATTCCATTCACCTTGCTTATTGTTCCACCCATATAATGACATCACCAATGTTTCGTTTGTGAAAAGCAGTATTCAGGATATGTGGATCGACGATTTGTTTTTAGGATGGTGAGCTGAAGACGGTTCTATACCATGATATCCCAAATTTGGAAATCGGATAATACCGGCCAGCTAGTTGGGCATTCCCCACAGCGAAAATTGTCGGTGTAAATCAAATATTTCAAGTTAGAGCCTCTTCAAATGTATTTATCATATAAGAAATACCACGTAAACTAAAGCGTATATGAGAGAACAAAACATCGAACAAGCATATTATAATGAGGTTGGTAATGTTGAGAAAAAAGTAGATTTAAGGTTTGTGGAAATTGGCCTTTAACAGAGAAAGGTGAGCACTGTCGGCAATGATTGCAATGATTGCAAGGTATTATCGTCGTGTCTATGATTGTCGCTTATTGTTTGGGTAATATATTTGCTCGATGATTGAAATGACATCGATTTGGTTAGCTAAACCCTTGTTATTGTGATCGATATTACCTCGTTGGTTGTTTTTCCATGCTGCGAGATTCTGGTGTGCACACTCTTTTTTTAAAAGAGTGACAAAAGCAAACCGTTTTCGTGCACAATGAGCTACTCATGTTAATAGTTTTATGTTTTGGCATGTCTCAACGATTTTCAGGAAATGGTGTACATTTATTATGAACATTGACATTTTCTCAAACACTCATAACTTTTGATACACTTGTGAGGATATTCAAAACCGAATTGATTTGCAGTTAATAAGCTGAAAGTCGAATTGATTGTCCATCCGCCATAGGTGCAAAGGTATTACAAAAACGGATCTAACAAACGTTTGAGGCGAGGCAAAAATAAATTTCAAGAAATTGCAATTCCATTGTAAGGTGTCTGGGGCTACCCACCGGTCGGGGATACCCCACAAATACAAAGCCTTACGGAAACGTCTAAACTATATCTACGGTACTTTTATCGGAATGTGTCCTTTTAATGCTTATACAGATACAATTGATTCACCTAGTACTGGGTTTATAGTCCAATATTGGAGTAGCTTCCACAGTTCTTTGAAACATCTTCAAGAGCTTCAGTGCCCCCCCCCCCTTTCCACCGTTATTATTGCTATGATTTGTTCTTTCGTATATGCCTCTTTACAAATCTATCAACTTCCTTCATTACTTGTCCGTTCATCGTAACATTCTATTCAATCCGTTTTTGTCAGTCAGCAAAGCACGCTAAAATAACGCACACGATGACGATAATTGCGTTCACCTGAGATAGACATAGGCTACGGGCCCGGCCTGCCCAGCCCGGTCTGCCCGGCTCCGAACTCGCGGCTTCTCGGCCCTCTGCGAGCGTCATGCCCAGAGGGCATTGACCCAGCTGACCCGGCCCGCACGGTTCAAACCACGTGACCAAATTGCCTGACGCTAGCCTTTACGCAGGAGCCCCATTCATTCAGCCGACCTCCACCAACCCCAGTCGCTCGGCTGATTCGAGAGCGCTGATTGGCCGCGTGCGGTCATGGCTGGCTGGGGCATCATAGGCGTATGTAGGAATTAAGTTACGAACTTAGACGATAGATGGCTCTGAAGATTGTTCGCAAATTGCAGAAAATTGGGTGATTGGAAAATAAAAAAGAGCGATTCATATTTAGGTAGACAAAGCCAGCGACCAGCACACAAAATTTCGAACGATTCTTCCAAACGGTTTAGAAGATATAAGCGATTTGCTGAATAGTCACTAGTACCTACCATTACTTTTGCAGTGACCTGTACATATATTATATAACATTGTTGTCTGTTTCCCCTGTGCATTATGATATACTTCACTGCTTTCATATTGGTGCAAAATGCAATAAAAACATTGCACTCTTCTAAACTGATGCACAGCACTATATTTAGCGTAGCATGTGGCAGTGGCGGATCCAGGATTCGGTCAAGAAAAGGGCCACGTAGCAAAGTGGTGGGCCTCCTCAGGCCTTGGTGCCTTGGTGGGCCTCCTCAGGCCTTGGTGGGCCCTTTTGACCTTGAAGACGAGAATAGAAATGTAGGCCAGAATAGACCCTTTTAGTTCAAGATATGCAGGTCAAAGTGGGCCCTCTAGAAGTTAGACTGGGCCCTCTGGAGGTCAGAGTGGGCCCTCTAGAAGTCAGACTGGGCCCTCTGGAGGTCAGAGTGGGCCCTCTAGAAGTTAGACTGGGCCCTCTGGAGGTCAGAGTGGGCAAATTTACTTGCGAGTTGTTTGAAAACGGAGTGGAATTCGTTTCGAGTCACTTCGATTGGCTATGGGCCCCCTCGGGATATTGGGCCCTTTCGAGGCTCAATGGAGGGGGCATGCCCCCCTCTGGATCTGCCACTGCCATGTGGAAGCTACCATTACCATTACCATTACCATTACACCAAAACGACTGCAGCATGTTTCTTTCAGACCATTTAGCTGGCAAGCATAGCGATTCTGCAAACCATTTCCCGCCATTTCCCGGTAATAAGCCAAAGACGACCTCAGACTCAACAAACACGCCTACTGGGGTTCCGAGCCGTGACCGGCACGCTTATCGACCGGTGCCGTAAGGGTCACGTCCCGTTGATGTAGCACGGCCAGGTGACCCGTATGGGCGGTGCGGCCGCGGGCGTCACGGAACCCGGCTCATTATCTGCCCTGCGGGCATCACGTGACGTTGCCAGGGCGGCCTGCAGTCGCCTGAGGCCAGGTGACCTCGGAGCAGTGGTCCGCTGGAGAGCGGAGGGGACTGCAGGTGTCCGGAGATTTCAGCTGGAGAGCAGAGCAAGGTGAGAACTGAGAAGACATCGTGCAAATTAAGGGTGTGGGTTTCGTTCTCTTCCCGAGTGTTACAGAGAGCAGTATTTAGTTGACTTGTTTTTTTAAGTACAAAATTCAAACCAATCTTAGTTTGTAAGTCATCACTGCATAGGAACATCATGCGACGTAGGAACATCATTGAAAGTGGCAGGAGGGCAGTGAAACTTTAATCGCGTCTGGAGTGAAATAAATCCCCCTACGGAATATGTCCTTGCAGTTTTGAGCTCTTCTCGTCTTGCGAACCTTTTGCTATCTCAAATTTTCCTCATTAAGCAAAATAAGATATTCTAGCAGAAAAATTGGGGTAAAAAGTGAGGGTCATGGCCTCCCTCCCTCCCTCCCTCCCTCCCTCCCTCCCTCCCTCCCTCCCTCCCTCCCTCCCTCCCCCTCTGTTCATACGCCTATGACTGCATACATCAAGTTATTTATATAGAGCCCCTAGGAGCCCACACATCCGAAAAGCAAAGCTTGTAAGAAGGTGATCAAGATTGTCAGCCAAACGTCCAAGAGCCAAGGCCGAATAGTTTCCGATACAAAAATGGGTGGCGAGACTGGTGTATGTAATGGAGCAATGCATATCGGTCTGATTATATTCAGACTAATGTTACCTGTAACAAGGTACCATGGATAAAGATAAGACCCGCACAAACATTACAGAGATGCAAATCACGCACTTCTCTGCACCTCCCATGGCAGGTGGTTCGTCACAGCGTCGGGGCGCAGCAAGATCAAGACGTGGGCCACAACCATAGAAACATTGGCAGAGTATGTCACCACCAATTACAACCACCCGGTGCAGGCTGTACGTCCAACACTGCGCTCTCATTGGCAGGCTGCCAAAAGCCTTATCCATATCGAGCAGGTGAATGCCACTTATAGGGGGAATTCCACGTTGGATCGACCAAAAAAACAAAAAAAAACATCATATTTGATTTATCTTTTTAATTTGGTCTAGGGGGTTATCATAGGCGGGAAAGCCAGCTATGCCAACGACAAAATATTCCTAGCAGCGGTTTTCAAGATATAGCCTCGGTCACTTTTCAGAAGAGAGCCGCCCGGAGTCGATATTGGGATGCTCACAAATCCTATTTGGAGGCCAAAAGCTATTTTTGCCTATCTGGAAGAACATTGACCAGGTTTAATTCTTCTTCAAACGGAAATTCGACTTTCAATTGAGGAATTGTCCTGGTCACTGATAAAAAAAAATAGGTCAAGCGGTCACCTGTCCCCCCCCCCCCAACAACAACAACAAAAAAAAAAATAGATTGAAAAAACTCGGTTCAATGCAAGTTTCTTCAATATACAGGTTTGATGTCGAAACTATGAAGGTTTGTGAACTACGAGCCGCCAAATGTAGGCCCGCTGAGTGACCTCCGAAAAGTGCCCGAGGCTATATCTTGAAAACCGCTGCTCGGAGATATGATACTAAAATATGGTGGTGTTATGCCTTGGTCGATCTACCGTGGAATTCCCCAGGGAGATAACAACTTATATGCAAACATGGGTTTACCTATAACTAGATATTGGAAGAAATGATCAATGTACATTGTACATGCTAATTCGTGTATATTAACCCTATTATCTGCGGGCGGTCAAAATTACGTTAACCTGGGGGTGCGGGCAGATCCCCCCCCCCCCCCAGAGATCTCGAGAACTGCTCGGTCGATTTCGATGGAGAAAATGCCATTCGATTCTTCATGACAAGATCTTTCTTTTTGAACACCGACATTTCTTTTTTGTTCAAAAATGGGGGGTCAAGGGGCAAACAAATACGTTTTTTTAAAGGTCATTGCGATTGACCGATTGTCATGCCCTAAACATTTGTGAGCATCAAATGCACTGGTCTTCAATATATAAAAAGACAAGTACCAAAATAAATGTCATAGGCGTATTCAGGGGATGGAAAATGGGGGGGGGGATTTCTAATAATAAATATGTGCTGTTCGTGATTGTTTGTGACGACATGAACGTCACATGTGGGCATTATTTGCAGTAATTTGTTAAATGTAATATATTGCGCATAGGCGGATCCAGGAAAACAACTAGGGGGGGTCACCATGCGCGTAACGCTTTTTATCATCTTACTAATTTGAAGTTCGACCTAATTTGAGGGAGGGTGTCGCCTCCCATTTTGTTTCTACCTGTGTGCGCCTCTTCCAAAAAATATGTACAATCCCAGTGTGTATGATGCAAATTGCATTGCAAATGCTTATGACGCATGTATTGCACCGCAAACTACGAAGGAAGTATGCGCCACACAACCGCATTCGTAACACCCTCCCCAAAACAGGAACCTGGCACCGCCTCTGCTGAACCGATTTTTTATCTCACAATGTTGACACAACTCGCGCAATTCAATTTTGGGAAAAGTCACAAAGTTTCAAAACGCTAGGCCTAACAATTTAGAATCGGCAAGTGAAAAACCACCGGGGGCAGAATCTGCCCCCCCCCCCCCCCCCCGCAGATATAAATACCCCGAAGCGAAGTTTTTCCATTTAAAAGTTACTCTATTTAGACGTAAATACGCTCAACTTAGTGATATCTAACAAGCATCGGGTAACATATTACATGTCCCCTCTAAAATGGTATGCAATTGTGTCGAAACTGGATTTTGTATTCGGCCAGGGATAAAAAAGGAACAAAAATCGCTACCAACCGAATTTGACGGAGCCCAATTTTGCTACACTTTTTCATCGAAGCTGCTTTTTTACCGAGTTTCGTTACATTCTCATCGAAGCTACATTTCTACACATTTCAATTGCTACATTTCCATTTTGTTGATTGCAAATGTTTATATCGGCTAATGCGAAAATTCGCTAACAAAGACTGGCAAGCAGTTCAGCAGGTGTTGCAATGTTATTCAACCGGTTCTTTTGCAGCTACGCCAGGCTTATTGCTATACCCAAGTGCCGATCTACCCACCTGGACACCAAGCTAATCGTACCCTCATGGTATTGTCACCCACTTGTTAATTTAATGTCAAAACAGGTTCAACATTTACAATAGAACAGACGACTATATCCTGCCTTCCAACATCCATCCAGACGACGTATCCAATATATCCAATTGACAGAAAGCATTGTAGCAGCCGAAGCTTACCACCCTTCTTCAATTTTGGTATTAGGCGACCTAAACGTAGGCAACATATATCTTAATTCCGACATGGGGTACACCCATAGCGGGATCACTGTCTTTGCCAACAGACTGAAACATACCCTCGACTCTTTGAATTTGTCACAACTCATTGACGAACCGACCAGACTGAGCGACAACGTAACAGATTTGCGTGACCTTATTATAACAAATAATATAAACTTGGTGGTTGAAAGTGGGGTCTTGCCGCCATTTTAAAAAATTGACCACTTCCCAATATATGTTTCTGCATTGCAGTTACCAAGCCATTAACAAAGATATTAACAAAACGTATATGGGACTATGACAATATGGACGCTGACAAACTTACAAAGACGCTTTTACATATACGATGGAAAAGAAAAGGATATGTTAGAAAAGGATATTGATGAAGCAACTGAACTGTTTACACATGCAATTATGTGTGCAGCATTTGATTCTATACCTGTAAAAACGGTTCACATGCGAACTAAAGACAAACCGTGGGTGACGTGTGAACTTTGCAAAAATATTCGGAAAAGAGATAGGTTATCCAGACAAGCTCGTCAAAAACGGACACAACACGACTGGTATAGATGGAAGCAACAACGCAACCTAGTAACAGACCTCAACAGACGACTGAAAACTGACCATTTGTCTCTACAATTTAGCAAGCTTCTAGAATATAAAAATATCCCCCATAAATATCATCAGATTTTGAAAACAACTATCGGCAGTAAAAGCGACCGTCTTATACAACTATCGGCAGTAAAAGAGACCGTGTTATACAACTATCGGCAGTAAAAGAGACCGTGTTATACAACTATCGGCAGTAAAAGAAACCGTGTTATACAACTATCGGCAGTAAAAGAGACCGTGTTATACAACTATCGGCAGTAAAAGCGACCGTCTTATACCGCCACTACAATCACCCAGCGACGAAACAGTGACAGAAAATGAACAGAAGGCGACTTTACTCAACGACTTTTTTGCTGCGCATTCTCGCCTCGACATAGATCCGAACCAGACACCGACAATAACCAAAAGCAGAAATGACGTCCCGACTTTAGAGAACATTGCAGTGACTGAGCGAGAAACCTTATCGATCCTTAGTAAGCTGGACACACACAAGTCGTGCGGGCCAGATATGCTACCGAACAAAATTATAAAACTAACGGGAATATTGATAGGAGAGCCATTAACGCAGCTATTAAATACATAATTATCATGTGGTAAATTCCCAACCACTTGGAAAGAAGCAATAGTTTACCCAGTCTTTAAACACAATGGCTCATCGAGCGACCCGCACAACTATCGCCCAATTAGTTTACTAACTGCATTTCAAAAATCCTAGAAAAAGTAGTTTTTAACCGTATCTATTCACTCATCACAGAAAATCAGTCGCTATCCGAAACACAAAGTGGATACCGACCGAAACACAGTACTCAGCTCCAACTGACATTCCTGACGCACAGTATCTACCAAGCTTTGAATGACAGACTTAATTTCACAGCCATCTATCTAGACATTTCTAAATACTTTGACAAAATCTGGCACACTGGACTCCTAACCAAATGTGAACACGAATTTTACATAGCAGGACGACTATTCACATGGCTGACGTCTTATTTAAGTGACAGACGACAAAAAGTAACTATCGGAAATACCCTTTCGACGATACAGACCACTCACGCCGGAGTACCACAGGGATCCGTTCTTGGTACCCTTCTGGCATTGATGTACTTAAATGGACTAGCGGAAGACACAACCAACGACATCCTCCTTTACGCTGACGACACGACTCTTTTTGCCACACATACAGACCAAAACATTCACTTAGTACAAACCTCTCTACAAGGAGATATCAACGCTATTGAAACGTATGCCAAACAATGGGCAATAACGTTTAACCCGACAAAAACAATACAGCAAACATTCAGTAATATAAAAACATATAAGCATCCCAGACTGTCACTCTCAGTTACCATTAGTTGGCATACCATTAGTTGAAGAGCACAAGCACCTAGGGCTCACCATTTCCAAAGATATGCGATTTCAGGCCCATGTAAGAACAACTATGAGATAGGTTAACAGGGTACTCAGTCCACTGTATAAAATAGCACACATCATCCCACGAAACATACTAAATCAAATATATCATATTTACATACTGCCGTACTTTGACTACTGTGACGCCATATAGATTGACATTTGACGGTTACGGACGAAATAAGGCTTGAGCGACTTCAGAATAGAATAGCCAGACTGGTAACAGGAGCTGAATTCCGAACGTCATCTGAGGCGCTCAGACGTGATCTTGGATGGGACTCACTCAAGACAAGGCGAATACAACATAAACTCACCTTTTACAGAAAATTAAACTACGAACAAGCATCCATTCCTGAGTATATAACAGCAATCATTCCCGAAACCAGGCAACAGGAAACTGGCAGAACTCTTCGTAACGCACATTCGCAAACCCTACCATCCAATCGGACGTCGGCATTTAAAGAAATCGTTTATCCCCGACACTACAAGACTATGGAATATACTTCCAGAGGCTTTCCATTTAATAGTGTCAACTAAAACTTTCAAGGCATCCCTTACAGAACACTTGAGCGTAGCAAAGCCACCTCGCTATTACGGATTAGGCACAGTAAGGGGCAACCGTTTCCACACCAAATTAAGGTTATGTATGTCATGTCTCCACGCACACCAGTACCAAATTCTAAAAACTCTCAGCCCACAGTGCAGATGCGGCGGACACTCATCAGAAAACACGAAACCTTTCGTATTGCATTGCATCCACGACCAGCAACATAGAACATGCATGATCAGCAACATAACACACATTTTACAGAGCGACGTCTCATCCCTTCCAACATCCATTCAACTCGACACATTGTTACACGGCAAAGGCGATTACTGAGGGATGCAAGGTTGCTAAAGAGTTTCAAAATGTATTGTTCCAAACAGGTCGATTTGAGCAGTAATCATTTTCATGTTTGGTATCGGTACCATGTGGCAATGTATGTTATGTCAGGCATGCCATGCTATGTACATAATCTATGATGTGTGAGTGTGAGTGATACCTATATGATTGTGACCTCAGGGGTCGAAAAAAGCTATGTCCTGCCAGCCACGTTGGCGACCATTTTGCTTGAACCTGGACGACCACTTCGCATGACTATGAGCAAAAGAAGAGCTTCAGTAAATCTGCAGCCCGAACCACGAACTACACCGGTACCCAAATTACCAGGTAAACCTTCCATCAACGCTCTTTGATGACATGAAATTAAACAAAGTTAGAAATCTTGTTTCCCCCCCCCCCCCACCCAAGTGTTTCCATGGGAACAGAGCAATGCTCAGCAGCCCAATGAAGAGCATCCACATATCCGCACCCACTGTCCATGGAACCCTGCCAAAGCGGAGTCGGCTGTGGCTATTTTTCTGTTTTCTTTCAGTATCTACATCTTATTAGCGGGAGAGCGCCCCAAATAATACAAAAACCAGAACTGGTCGACTTCAATACATAAAATGATGATGATGTTGAAGATACTCCTTTGTAACGGCACCCCTGGGTCAGAACTTTAGCTCTTCTATCATTAATTGCATTGGTAGTCATTCAATCATTTAATTATATGCCTTCATAAGAGAAGATATATAATAAATAAGATTATAAATTACAATTAGACCATAATATAATAAGATAATTTTTAATAAGATCATGTCTCGCAGTCCCGCGAACTTCCATCACCAAAAGCTGGTAGAATTCAGCATGTCGCCGTGGTCTCCGTCTAGTCGACAGCGCTCGTCAGAGTAGACCAATGTAAAATCCAATGGACGACCAGTGATCGTCTTGCGATTACCGGCGCTATGAACTAAAGATGGTTGGAACTAAAAAGGTCTCCGCTGGGTTTTACAGGAAATTGGGCTAATGACGTCATCTATTTTAATAGAAACTAGAAAAGCAGACACGAATTTGTTTTCCTTTTAATTGGACTGATATTGAACTGTTTTGAATTCTGCCCCGTCTCGTGTGTTCGTGTGAAATACGTGTAGGGAAGAAGTGTAGGTGTCAGACGTGGCTACTAGGATGTTCTTGGACGAGTACAGAACAAAATATTTACAAACCTACAAGAAAAAGCCACGATAAAAGTCCTTCCTTCTTCTTCCTTCCACCCACGTGGTTTAGGTCAGTGCGGAAATATTTTCCAAAACAGGATGTCTGATTGATGAAGTTTGAAGTGGTTGGAATGTCCTGTGCAGCGAAGTAGGTATACATGTTTTTTATTAACAATTCACCTAGTGTACCATTACTTTCTATGCTTTCTATCATTTCTATTTCTTCTATGCATTACTTCTAAAATTGACACATTCCTGATATATAAGAAAATATAAGCAACTTTTACTAAGGGAAATTTGTTTTAAATCAGCTATTTATTTATTTATTTAACATCATCGCCGACGGGGTGCACCATTTATGGGCGAAGTCATACAGATAAAACCACACGCATTCACATACTTAAAAGATCACATTACATCCCTCACCCATAACCATCTATACCTATAATAATACAAAAGATCACCTAGAAGATCCTCTATAATACAAAAGCGATGGTTAAAAGCTGTTAAATGACACAAATGGATTTAAAATATAAGAATAAAATACGAAATAAGAAATATGTGATGAAATAGTGAAGATAAAATAGCAAAAATGAAGACAAAGGTAAAAATGAAAACGAATATAAAATTAAATAGAAATAAAAAGTAACAATAGTTACACACAGCAATACCTATCACATTTCGACACCGGTGACAAATAAAACGTACATAGCGCGTTAGACTACCTACTTACAATGAAGCGACATATGACCTTACTTTGCCACGAAATGATGAGAGTGTCTGAGAACAGGTCCACCGTGGAACATTTATCTACGAGCCTATTAGCCAGTCTAGGCAGCCTCACAAAAATGCCTTCTCTCACAGTTGACACCCTGGCATATGGAATGCTGAACAGAGTTCGAGATTGTTGTCTTGTGGCGCGGCAGGGTACATTGAGTGAGAATGACTGTAATATAAATGATGAACGGATTTTACCAGTGAAAACGTTACGCAAAAACATGATATCGTATTGAGTTCTACGCGCAGATACAGACACTAAGCTAAAATGTTTCAGCAAGTCACAATACACAAGCGACGACGACTGAGAGCGCACCTGAGCGTTGAGCCACATTAAAAACTTATGCTCTATCCTTTCCAATCGAATGACGAGATGAAGCGGCACCTCCCCAAATCACGCTACAGTACTCCAAGTTGGAGCGAACGTGTGCGCAGTACGAAGCAATGACGGATCGGTCATTGAGATATCCTCTGGGGCTGGCTTTTTGGAATGATCGAATGAGTACACCGAGAGCTCTGTTTGCTTTTTTCACTGAACTATCTACATGTATATCAATGCATAAGCAAGCAAAATCCGATGAGTTTTCAGAATTGTGTGTCGTGTGATACTTTGGATTTGCCCCCCCCCCCACAGAAAAAAACACACCCGTTCTCGATGCGCCAATGCCGGCGACCACCTTGATCCGAAATTTCGTTGGCGACAACTTTGCATTTTTTTACCCCTGTGTGACCTTGCTTTCGTGTTCAGGATAGCTTCGCTAATTTAAGCTATGCTTTTGCGCCGATCCTTTTGTTTTGTTGGTCGAATGAACAAGTTGACTCGCGAGCTACAAAACAAAGAAATATATGATGATGATGATGATGATGATGATCCATGTAATTGCCTATATTGATTGTCTTGCATTATCTACCTCCATTTCACCTTCCTTCCACCCACGGGCGGATCCAGAATGGGTGGTTTAGGTCAGTTGGAGGGTGGAATCCCAAAAAATATCACACAATTCTGAAAACTCATCGGATTTCGCTTTCTTGTGCGTCGATAACTGATTTAAAACAAACTTCCCTTAGTCAAAGTTGCTTAGATTTTATATTATCTCAGGAAATGTGTAAAATTTGCGCCGATTTCAGGAGGTTTAGGGGCTATGTCTCCGTGCCCCCCCCCCCCCCCCCCCCCCCCCCCTGGATCCGCCCATGCTTCCACCCCTGCGGCTGCATCCTCTCCGCCTCAGTCGCCGCCGGTCGGCTGTCCTGCGTCGCCGCCGTCCCAAGGTCGTCGTTAACGGCGGCGGCCGACCGACCCAGTTCGACTGAGGGTGATTCGGGCCCGGTGTCGGGCCCCGGCGGGCGACATTGGGGAGGGGTTGACGGGGGAGGCGGGTGTCGGCAATTGATGTCGGTGTTCATGCGCCCATCGTCCGCCTGAAGAATATAGTTTTGAGTCTTTTGCTGATTTCTTGAAAACGGTCCAGAAAGTCAGGAATCAGACGACGGTCACGTAAACGTCGTTCAATTTGGAGTTTATCAATGACTTGAGGGTGGTCTTTCTTCATAAATGACATCACAGGCACAAGGACAGTCACAGGCACGACAAGGACAGTCACAGGCACGACAACGACAGTCACAGGCACGACAACGACAGTCACAGGCACGACAAGGACAGTCACAGGCACGACAACGACAGTCACAGGCACGACAACGACAGTCACAGGCACGACAACGACAGTCACAGGCACGACAACGACAGTCACAGGCACGACAACGACAGTCACAGGCACGACAACGACAGTCACAGGCACGACGAGGTCTGTCAGAAAAATCAAAGCTTCTTGAGTGATTTTAGGCTAATTCCGCACTCACAGCTTCCGAGGAAGGCGCCAAATGTGTCCCACACGTTCCCTTCTCCACGTCAGCACAGTTTTGTCCACAGTCACGCTGCCTACTTCCGAAAAAAAATACGAATAATACTAGGGCGCGGCCGGGATCGCACCCTAGCGAAAGCCGCCCGACATGGCCGTCGCCCGACCGCCCTAACTTGTAGTGATGGTGTGCCATAAAAAGCCGACTCTTGAAATCTCTACGCTTCATTGCGTTACATTTTTTCTTATGACCTGAGAGTAACCTTTCATATGACATGAGGGTGTGGGTGTGTGGGTGTGTGTGTGTGTGTGTGTGTGTGTGTGTGTGTGTGTGTGTGTGTGTGTGTGTGTGTGTGTGTGTGTGTGTGTGTGTGTATGTATGTGTGTGTGTGTGTGTGTGTGTGTGTGTGTGTGTGTGTGTGTGTGTGTGTGTGTGTGTGTGTGTGTGTGTGTGTGTGTGTGTGTGTGTGTGTGTGTGTGTGTGTGTGTGTGTGTGTGTGTGTGTGTGTGTGTGTGTGTGTGTGTGTGTGTGTGTGTGTGTGTGTGTGTGTGTGTGTGTGTGTGTGTGTGTGTGTGTGTGTGTGTGTGTGTGTGTGTGTGTGTGTGTGTGTGTGTGTGTGTGTGTGTGTGTGTGTGTGTGTGTGTGTGTGTGTGTGTGTGTGTGTGTGTGTGTGTGTGTGTGGGTGTGGGTGTGGGTGTGGGTGTGGGTGTGGGTGTGGGTGTGGGTGCGGGTGCGGGTGCGGGTGCGGGTGCGGGTGCGGGTGCGGGTGTGGGTGTGGGTGTGGGTGTGGGTGTGGGTGTGGGTGTGGGTGTGGGTGTGGGTGTGGGTGTGGGTGTGGGTGTGGGTGTGGGTGTGGGTGTGGGTGTGGGTGTGGGTGTGGGTGTGGGTGTGGGTGTGGGTGTGGGTGTGGATGGGGGTGTGGGTGTGGGTGTGGGTGTGGGTGTGGGTGTGGACGGGGGTGTGGGTTGTGGGTGTGGGTGTGGGTGTGGGTGTGTGTGTGTGTGTGTGTGTGTGTGTGTGTGTGTGTGTGTGTGTGTGTGTGTGTGTGTGTGTGTGTGTGCCAATCGCGGGTCGGTCGGTGCCACGTGGCACATGCCACGTGCCACGTGAAGTGGACCTCTGCAAAAGACGTGCGGAGCTCTACAGGCCGAACGGGGGGTTATTATTTCTGCGTTATCTAAATTATGCAAGAAAATAGTTTGCGAACAACTCTCATCATATCTTATAACCCATGACCTCCTATCGGCATCACAGTACGCGTACAGACCATGCCACTTGACGGAAGAAGCCTTAATCGACGCGGTCGAATTGGCTTCGCGTCGTATCGATGCCGGTCATATTGTCGCCGTTACCTCAATAGACCTAAGCAAGACGTTTGACAGTGTCGACCATGACGTCCTTCTCGCGAAATTTCAGTGGTATGGTGTGGATCTGAGATGGTTCGAGAGCTACCTTGCAGACCGGCAGCGGCGGCAGGCATCTCTCGGCAGGAATCTCTCTCACTTCGTTTATCTCACGGTGTCCCTCAGGGATCCATCGTTGGCCTAGTCCTTTTCAGCATATTTACCAATGAACTTCTATCTCACTTGCCTCACGGACGTTTGATATCATATGCCGATGTTACCCAATTGGTAGACTCCGCCCACCATGACGAACTAACCTCCCTTAAATCCCGGCAGGAAGAGACTATCCACGCCGTTCAGTCTTATTTTACGTGCAACTGCTTGAAAATGAATCCCGCCAAAACTGCCTTGCTCCTTATCGGCACCCCTCAATCTTTGAAGAAATCGTCATCCTTTCACCTCAACTTTTCCGGCCATATTCTAACTCCCTCCCGGTCCGTGAAGATGTTTGGGGTCACAATGGACAGTAACCTTACCTGGGAGAACCACATAGCTAATGTCACCAAGAAGTGCAACTCCGTCCTTTTTGTCTCTTTAAAATTAGGCACCATCTCACACCAGAAGCTCGTAAACTCCTCATCCAGGCCCATGTGTTCCCTCATATTCTGTACTACCTCTCAGTCTGGGGTGGGGCAGCAGCGTGCCATCTTAACAGGATACAAAAGGTTGTGAACTTCGCAGCCAGAGTCGTCTCCGGGGCTCATAAGCGTGATCACATTGCGCCGACTGTGAGGGATCTGGGCTGGCACAATATCGGCGAACGTGTCACCTACCGTGATAGACTGGCAGTTTTCAGAGCTCTCAACGATTCACGGGCCCCGGCGGCGACTCGGTCCCTGTTCATCCCCCGTACCGCTGTGTCCTGCAGCGTGTCACACGGGCTACAACGGCTGGTGCACTGGAGCTGCCTTCTTTCCGTCTCTCACTGACACGCATAACCTTTTCTTACCACGCTGCCGCGTCCTGGAACTGTCTGTCGCCGGCCATCTCCAGATCTCGAACTCGTGCTGAGCTTGCACGTAAGTTGTGCCGTGATATCACGTCTCTACTTAATTGATTGACAGGTCTCTTCTTTCGATGACTAAGTTATTTTTTTTGCGGGGGCTGTCTTGTATGTTGTCTTGTATGTCTTTGTAGTGCATCTGTCAGCGCATTTTCCTGTGTTCTGTACCGTTCGTCATCTGTTTTCACATGAACCTGACATTACGCCTCCACGTGGAATGGTTCGTTGTGAATCAACTGAAACTAAAACTGATGCAAAACGCAATCAGCTGCTGGAGACCTTCTGACCGTCCGGAGACCACTGTATATTTCATAAGAAAGTTTGTTGAGTCTCCAGCCAGGTCCGGACAGATTTTTCCAGCGCCCAGTTTTACCGCCTGGAGCTTAGCGCTGCACTTGGCACGAACACTGGAAATCCGATTAACCCGCGAGTTACTGGGGGGGCTATTTCCCCCCCCCCCCTCCCGTTATTTTGCAATAACTCCTAAAGGAACACCAGCATAGTCACCAAACTTGCAGTACTTTCTCTCACATCAATTCTACACATGTTGGCAAACGGAAAAATATGAGGCTATGATAGGTCAACCGAGAATGACGTCAGAGTGACGTCATGTTCTTCGGTTTTTGTTGCAAAATAATGGTTTGCGGAAGACGCTGTCAAAGATACGATATGTGAGATAAACTAAATTGTTTTAAATTAAATTACTAACAATAGACCGGGCTATTAAACTGCTATCTCAGATTTTTAAGTTTTTTATTCAAAATTTTGAGAAATCCAAATACTTTTTGTTTTGTTTTTACAAAATTTTCAAGAAAAAATCAGAATTAACCAAAAACCGGAATATATGTGATCGAGACGTATTCGGTGAATATGTGTACCAAATTTAAAGTCGATATCTTTAAAAATGACCGAGTTATCACCTTTAAATGACACAAATCGACCACTTCTCACAGCATTACTATGCATAAAAAACGCATTTCCATTTTTGCTTTTTACTTCTATTTATATGGAACAAACAATGTTCTAAGGTCATTTTTCGCGTTCTAGACGAAAAACAAACCCATAAACATGTGTTACAACGCCTAATGACCGTAATCTTCAGTTTGACCTCGTGACCTCGGATGACCTTGACCTGACCCAAGGTCATAAACAGCTTAGAAAGGTACTTAGAAGTGTCAGACACACGAATCATACCGATTTATCGACAGCTTATGCGTTTAATGTCGCAATTTTGCGCGACAATTCCATCCATCGAGACCTTTTGACACGGTCAAACATTTTGTACTTGACCTGACCTGTGACGTCATCGGTGACCCCGAGGTCAACAATATTATGTTTCCCTCGATAAATTTCCCAGGGCTATCGAATGCCGTTTGAATTGTTACATTCGGTCCAGTAGTTCCGGAGATCAGAGGGGGGCTAAAAATAGCCCCCCCCCCCCGCCCCCCAGTAAGTCGCGTTATGAAATATACCCCAGTAACTCGCGGGTTAACCTTGTACAAAACCACCTATTTCGATGTTTTGCATAGAATAAAGGCCTTAGGTGTGACGTTGGGTCGTTAGCACGTGTCTGGTGAGTTGTGCTGATGGATGCACTTTATTTATGTTCCAAAAGATGAGGACTTGTTGTATGTATGTTCGTTGTATGTTTTCATTTGATGATGGATAGCCAGAAGTCTGCGAGAGGTTATTGCAAATATGTATGATATAACTAGCTGGGGTACCCGGCGTTGCCCGGGAAATTAACCCGCTAGTTACTGGGGTGTATTTCATAACGCGACTTACTGGGGGGGCTATTTTTTGCCCCCCCCCCCCCCCCTCGGATCTCCGGAACTACTGGACCGAATGTAAAAATGCAAACGGCATTCGATAGCCCTGGGAAATTTATCGAGGGAAACATAATATGGTTGACCTCAGGTCACCGATGACGTCACAGGTCAGGTCAAGTACAAAATGTTTGACCGTGTCGAAAGGTCTCGATGGATGGAATTGTCGCACAAAATTGCGATATTAAACGCATAAACTGTCGATAAATCGGTATGATTCGTGTGTCTGACACTTCTAAGTACCGTTCTAAGCTGTTTATGACCTTGGGTCAGGTCAAGGTCATCCTAGGTCACGAGGTCAAACTGCAGATTACGGTCATTAGGCGTTGTAACACATGTTTATGTTTTTTTTCGTCTAGAACGCGAAAAATGACCTTAGAACATTTTTTGGGTGTATATGGAAGCGTTCAAAGTTGTAGCATCCAATGCACCATACAAAACAGCACAACGACAGTCACAGTAGCACCATACAAAACAGCACCATCCAACGCTTGCGACATCCAAATTTCGCCCGGGTAGGGAACATCGTCATGAACCAAGCTAGCAGCAGCCAAGCTCGTGGTATCCAGCCACATACAACGTAGTGGCAGCCAAAGCTTGCGACCTCCAAAAATAGAACACCGAGGACATATACCTTCCGGGAACTATTGGTTAAAATATCCCCGGTAGATGTCTCACCATAGCCGGTGGTGGGACGAAACGCTAGTTGAGTGACAGCACTTGAACACTGTGAAGTGGTGTACAGTGGAACCCGACAGTGTCAGTGGCGCCGCTGCGGCGGCGGCACTGACGGGCCGGGCGCGGCGGCGCTCCGACGCCCGCGGGGTCTCAGCCGCTCGCCCGGCAGCGCCGGGCTGTGCGCACTGGCGGTAGCCTTGCCTGCTGACGGGAAAAATGTTCGCTTCTGCTGGGCCATGGGAACCGTAGGAGCCCGTATATTTCCTTCGTGTTTTAGCTGGGTCTGCATTGATCTGGGTATGACGATTTTAGTGAGTAGATTTTCGGTACATATTGAGCATATGGTATATATTATCAGGGTGTTTAGCTGTTTTTCCAGCTGGAGTAGGGATTTTGGACCTGGCTTAGATACGGTAAGTATATGTATGTACCTACAAACCAGTACAACGCCCTTATTGGATCGGGAACCGGGCGGGCGATTCTTCAACCTTATTTTCCAATGTGAAGGAGCACTTTGTTTTGTTTTGACCTCAGTTGACCTAAGATGACCTTTTAGGGGTCACTGAGCAACAGTTGCCTAGGGTCATCAAGAATGAGCTATACAAACATGATGCTGAAATAATTGGTCTGATGTAATGCGTATTCTCTGAATGGGAGGGATTTGCATATTTTCATATTGACATATAATGGGGAGGTCACGGAACCGACCTGACCTTACGTCACAGATATACACAAATCCAAGATATGCGATTTGTAGGTACTTAAGCCTAATTCAATTATGTGAGTTTAAAACTGCTCGGGACAAACACGGTTGCCTGAGCACGAATGTTATTTTTTGGGGGAGATGGGGTCACTTAATGCGACCTGGTGACATGACCTGAAGTGATCCGAAGTAAAAAACATTGCAAAATGTGGTTAATTGATGCCCGAACAGGTGCATGACAATTTGTTACAAAGACTAAGACAGAAAATCTGACAACAGGTTATCATGTCCGATCAGCAAGCTGTTTGAACAGAAATGCATCAACATAGTCTAACAATGTCACATTCACACCAATCGTTTTTGCGCTCTTTAATGAGACTGTGCGTATTTCCCAGAAAAACCGGCTTACGTACTTATACTCAAATACACAATGCATCCTGCTCGATAGACTGGTACAGTTTTGAATCATGCCACTTGTAGCCAGTGCAATATAGACCAGTAGAATACAACTAACAGCCATTGAATCGGCTCCAACGACCACCGTCGTCACATGGATGCTCAAAATGAGAGCTCAAAATGAGACGGTGCGTATTTCCCAGAAAAACCGGCTTACGTACCCATACTCAAATACACAATGCACCTTGCTCGATAGAGACTGGTACAGTTTTGAATCATTCCACTCGTAGCCCAGTGCAATATGGACCAGTAGAATACAACTAACAGCCACTGAATCGGCTCAAACGACCACCATCGTCACATGAATGCTCAAAATGTTCGCGTTTAAGCCGGCGATCCACTAATAAAACGTCTCTTGGGTTGGTTTGAAGCTGTAAAATGACATCGGTTACTCGAGGACTAACAAAACCCGTACCCTCCCGCCCTCCCGTCCCGCCGAATTCTGGTAGCCGTTAGGTGTTGATGAAAGATACATATGGGGTGATGATGTGAGGGCGGCAGACCCAGGGCGGGCGGGTATCACATTACATCGTGAGAGAACTCGCCGTGGTGCCGAGGCGCGCCGAGCGCCACCGTACGTGTTAGGTCGCTTTGCTAAGTTGTAAGTTGGAGTGTGAATCTGCGATATGATTAGCCTTAACGGTTTGCCCGGCTTGTGTTTTTACATTGCCATATGCATAACCAGGAGAATACTCACCAGTTATTTTGACAAAATGTACACCGCCATTCACCGCATTAGCACTGACAATAGCACGATTCACTTTAGCCTTGAGTGCATTAGTAGGGTCTTCTTTGATAGGTGCAAACTTGCTTTCGTCGCCCAGTATCTTCTGAATTTTCTGTAAATACTCATCGCGATCGAGGATGACGAAAACAGAAGACTTATCGGCCTTCCGGATGACAATTCTTTCATCTTCTCTGAGCTGTTTTGCTGCCTCTCGTAGCTCTTTCGTCAATTAGCTCTGTACGAATTTCCCCGTAGTTTAGCGCCTTCACCTATGAGCTCATTACGCAAATTCGGACTAACTTCAACTTTCTTATCTTTTTCAAGTCTGAGAACATCTTGGTAGATAAATTATAACTCCGCCTTCTTCTCAGTCGAATTGGTAGGCGATTGAGTATGACAGTTAAGTCCAAGGTTTATGAATTGATGCTGCGCTTCGGTGAGATGCACAGAAGACAGATTGACGTAGCCTTGCTTGCTCTCACGAAGTTTGAGATCGCCGCCATATATGCGTGAAAGTTTCTTGGAGACCTTTGCACGGCTACGTCAATATGTCTTCGTGCATCTCACCGAAGCGCAGCACCAATTCCTAAACCTTGGACTTAACATACTGAAATGCAGGACATACTGGGAGACGAAAGCAAGTTTGAACCTATCAAAAAAGACCCTACTGATGCACTCAAGGCTAAAGTGAATCGAGTTATTGTCAGTTATAATGCGGTGAATGGCGGTGTACATGTTGTCAAAATAACTGGTGAGTATTCTCCTGGTTATGCATATGGCAATGTAAAAACACAGAAGCCGGGCAAACTGTTAAAGGAAATAGTTCACCTTCGGAATTTTTTTCAGAACACGATTTTATTATATTTTTTTAGTACAGTTTCTTTTTTTCTGTTTAAAAATGGTCCCACATCGCGCCAATTCAGGACAGAAGGTTGTAAATTATTGATTTTATGGTGTGCGTTATTGGTCTGCGCATGCTCCATGGTAGTGCTGGCACTTTCAGACGGTACGGTACATCATATATGCGCCGTATTCCTCCGCCAAAAAGTCAAATATCTTCGGCTGGAGAGTCTTTTCAGCCAAGAAAAGTTCCAGATAAGGATTTCTCAACACGGGCTACAAAACTGCTATTACAGTTCAAAACCCATGTTGAAGGTGAACTATTTCCTTTAAGGCCAATCATATCGCAGATTCACACTCCAACTTACAACTTAGCAAAGCGACTTAACACACTCATAAAACCGTACATACCAATTACCAGCACAGCACTCTATAGAATCAGTAGAAGAATTTGTAGATTTCTTGCGGGCTAAGAGGCCACAGGGCGACATAGCGTCTATCGACGTGGAAAGCCTTTTCACTAACGTTCCAATCGAGGATACCATCAAGATCATTCTTGATGAAGTATACGATAAACGTAGCAACAACCTGCCTCCGTTAAAGCTATCTAAATCGCTCTTAGAGAAACTGTTACGTGCCTGCACCACCGAATCTCTATTTCGCGGTCCAGATGGAGAACTGTACTTGCAAAATGAAGGTGTGGCAATAAGTTCGCCTCTGGGGCCACTCTTCGCTAACTTCAATGAAGGTGTGGCAATAAGTTCGCCTCTGGGGCCACTCTTCGCTAACTTCAATGAAGGTGTGGCAATAAGTTCGCCTCTGGGGCCACTCTTCGCTAACTTCAATGAAGGTGTGGCAATAAGTTCGCCTCTGGGGCCACTCTTCGCTAACTTCAATGAAGGTGTGGCAATAAGTTCGCCTCTGGGGCCACTCTTCGCTAACTTCTACATGTGTGTGTTGAGAACAAAGATTTAAAGGGATTATACGGGTTTTCCCCAGAATAATTTAGTTACATAGTAAAACGTACTTACAAAGGTGGTAAAAGTCCCACGGTAGCCACATTTTTCTGGAAATGACCTCTTCTGCACGTAAGGACATTCCAAAGTGCGCGGTGATGCCACCGCGTATTTTCTGCAGGACCGGCTGAGGCAGAGCCAGTCATCTCTTTTATGCTAATAAAAACACCTCACGTATGGCATATTTCCGCTAAAATAAGCCATATTTGAAAGAAAATAAACTTATTTTGTTCCAACGACAGCAGCAGTTACCTAGTTTTCCCATAAAATTCTATATTTTTCATGAATTTTCATGCCAAAAAATGAATACGCCACCACCAAATTATCAACGCTAAAGGCCAGAGAAAAGAAAACCACAAAAACACAAAACCTCAACGAACCGTGTGTAGTAATACAAAGTCCCGTCAGTTTTGAATTGCATAATAATTGTGTGATCCAGTGTAGGACTTTCAGATAATTCAAAACTCTAAAATTGATCTTAAGATAAAAGTGGTGGACAATAGTGCCGATCAAGTACTCGTTATCTGATACTAGTCTCGAAAAACGCCCAAGTTTAACGCTGATAATTGCTGAAATAATGTACTAAATGAGCATTGAGGTCCCTGTTATATGTCTTAAACGTGTTTAAATCTCATACAACTGCAAAAGAGTGCATTTACTTTCAGGACGGAAACCCGTATAATCCCTTTAAATGATACCAATCTTGCGCCTTCGACCTACTGCAGGTATGAAGATGATTTTTTTTTTGTGGAAGTGCGGAGCAATGAACATTTACAAAGCTTGATAGCTGGTCTGGAGAACAGCTCTGTCTTACGTTTAACTTTTGAAAAGAGCATTGACAAACGTTGTCATTTTTAGACGTCCTAGTGGATAGTAGAGATGGTAAATTCACCACTAGTGTTTTCCGTAAGCCGACAAACACAGGGGACGTAATGAACGCAAACAACGAATGCCCTGCAAAATATAAAGTGAGCGTGATAAGAGCCATTGTGAGAAGAGCAATATAGTAGATATGCTCTACATGCTCTGCAATATAATATATATGCTAGATATGCTAATAGATATGCTCTGCAATATAATAGATATGCTCTACATATTAACTTTTACACTCTGAATTGTGTAGAGTAAAGCAGGTCTTAGTGAACAACGGCTATTCAAATAAGGCAGTAGATACGGAGATTGAAGCGCAGCTAAAGAAGTATGTCAATCAGTGTCATGCAGGGTCAAACAACTAGCTACGTTCTGCTCTATTACCGTAACTTGATGAGTTCAGCGTACAAAGTTGACGAACGAGTCGTACGTAGTATCATACAAAAGAAGGTGAAATGCATAGACAAAAACCAAAAAACTTGAACTTATCATATACTATCAAACAAGAAAACACGAAACTTAGTAATTAAAAACAATCTCAACACGAGTAAAGACAAGTTGAAGTGCACCAATGTGGTTTATCAATTTATATGTCCACACGAAGATTGTAGGCTTCGTCAAGAAATCCACATTGGTGTCACGACAACTTCGCTCTCTAGAAGACCTACGATGCATTTGATGGATGGGGCACCAAAAGAACCAGGGACTCGTCTAACATGTTAACTAGGAGGGGGGGCAACCCCCCCCCCCCCCCCAGTCAAGGCAAACAACGGCCACTGGGGGGGGGGGGGGAGTTTAAACAGGTTATAATTGTTGGCGAGATGCACATTTGAACAGTTATGTCCAAGTTATAGGCCAGGGATGTAGTATCCTATTCAGTTCAGTGGCTGCACCCCCCCCCCCCCCCCCCTCAACCTTGACGAGGAAGTGAGTCAATACCGGGGACAAATCTGTATTTGTGTGGATTTCCAAGGTACTTTAAGCGACTTTCCCAGCTCAGCTCCCCACTTTTCTGGAGAAGCTCCACCCCTGTTATAGGCCATGCGACCAGCTGCACACACATATACATATATAGTTATTGTAACTGATTCATGATAGATGGTGTATAATGACAATAATAACTTAAACCATGTTTTATATTATAGGACATAGGTCGCAAAGCTTTCGATAACAAGTATCATGATCATTGCGAGATGCTGCAAATGAAAGAAAACACACAGTAGCGGAAACCGACGCAGGTCAAATACGCCTATTTTTCAATAAAGGCATGCGCATTGTTATATGACATTATCACTGCTAGTTTTGCCGAATTGATTCCATTTTTGAAGATCGCACAGAGGAAAATCGCACGGAGGAAAATCGCACAGGAGATAATCACCTAGCACTTTTGTATTTTGTTAGCAACAATTTATTTCGCTACCGTTATGGTATTAAAATGATGTGATCTAAATTTAAGAAT
This sequence comes from Chirona hameri, assembly GCA_036785665.1. Taxonomy (NCBI): domain Eukaryota; kingdom Metazoa; phylum Arthropoda; class Thecostraca; order Balanomorpha; family Balanidae; genus Chirona; species Chirona hameri. The sequence continues at coordinate 13,032 of JAXIVJ010013465.1, read as the reverse complement.
TAAATACAATTATTCCCTAATTCAAAGTTGGAAGTTTGGGAAAATTAATGATCGGTATTTTCCCTCCACTATTGGAAAGTGCAACATCTGGGCACTTTTGCATCAATATATTCAACGTTGTTGAATGGGCACTTATAAACAAATCGCCGATGCTAAATAGGTTGCAGTCCGGGGCCAACCTAAACTGCCGATTGCAATGCACTTTTTTCAAATGATTGTTGATTGTTCATAAAAGTTTGGCACATATTCGCAAAAGATAAGAGTGCAGGAAACATATTCCATACCTTCATGATAAATAACAATGCGTAGGGAAGCTAATTTACTGAATTCGCTACCGAGTACTTGCTGAGTACCGACCGATATAAGCGTGGCTCGCTTGTCGGTATGAAACTGCCAATATCTTTCGGTAGGAATGTTTATAGGCAAAATGTGATGAAGTTACATCATATTTTGGCCTCGTCTATCGATTTCAGGTGCCACCTCCATTTTTGTGGAAAAGGTGATTATCTCCCTAAAGATAATCACTGTCCCAGTTTTCAGCATATATTTTGGAGCTTAGATGAACTGGACAAAAGGATGGATTAGTGTTGGACATTACTCCAAAACATTAAACCAAGTAACATGACTAATGAATGAATGTCATGCCATATTCATTTGAACCTTCCTGTAAGTAACACCAATAAAGTGAAAAAGTATGCATTTCTAAACTATGATGTAAATTTCATGGAGGTAGTGTCGTACCCAGGATTGACTCCAGAAGGGGGGCAATTTTGTATGAGGGGGCATAAGCCATAAAGTACCTACACACAACAAAAACTCACTGGATTTAGCCCACTTTATTTATAGAGTGGGCCAATGCATAAGCAATATATTTTCAACATTTGTTCATAAAAATGAAAAAGTATTCATTTTTTTCCGAAATAAAAATGGAAGAAGGGCCCCTTCGGACCCTTTTTCCAAAGGGGCACATACGGCAAAGGGGGCGCGTACGGACCTTCAGGGGGGGGGGTAATTGCCCTGTTTGCCCTCCCCCTTGGGTACGCACAAAATTGGCACAAAATTGACACATTTCCTTACATAGAAGACAATCTAAGCAACTTTTGCAAAGGAAAGTTTTTTTTAATCAGCTATCAATGCATAAGCAAGCAAAATCCGATGAGTTTTCAGAGTTGTGTGATATTTTGGGGGGGAATTTGCCCCCCCCCCCCCAAACCACCGTGCTGGATCCGCCAATGACTATGGTGGTAGTAGTAGTACCATAAGCTAGTACCATGAGGTTTACCGGAATGGACCGGTAATCGCATATCGAAACGTGGCAGCTAACGCCCATCCTCGTGAGCGATTTTCTTGGCATTAGCAACAAGTGTCGTAGCTTTAAGCCCAGGCTACACTATGCGTGATTTCCTGAAAATCACGTGCGTTATCCGTGTTGTCGGGATTTGCGTGACAGAGAAATTTCAGCTGATAGTAAATGCATTGGGTGAGCTACACTGGCACAGCACGCAGATCCCGGATGAAACGTCAAGGAAATTCCGCAGACTCGTCACGGACGGAACGATGAAAAGTCCAAAATTCTGAACTTGTCGTGTTTTCCGAGATTGCGTGTTGCAGGGGTTTTATCATTTTGCTTGATTTCGCGTATGTTTAGGTCTATACTAGACCTAAACATGAATAATTTGTGCTGAGTATCGTGGCGGAAGATGAATGAAGAAGCGTTTGAGCAAATTGTATGCAGTGGTTTATCGATTAAAACAAATGCAGTGGTTCATCCATTTTCCTTGCGTGATTTGCTTGACCGGCAGATCCCGAACGTCAAGGAAGTTCTGCAAACACGGAGAACACGCGCGTGATTTCCTTGACAATCACGCATAGTGTAGCCTGGGCTTTCCCACGGTCTCGATGTAACACTCCCCATTCCGCCGGTCTGTACCAGCCACCCTCCTCTCCGCCCGACAGCTGCCGGCGGATGCGAGGCGACGTCGGGTCCAGTGTGGTGTCAGATGTCCATTCGCATAAACATATTCCACTGTAGCCGACTTGCGTGCCAGAGTGACTACGTCATCACCACGCTACTCACTCCATCTAGCGGGTGTCACTGCAACTAATAGTTCCAATATGACCGCGCCAGACAGTTTTGGATGGCGCAAGCTTGACTGCCACGGCTTTGTATGTGGCTGTATGTTACGGTTTTGGATGTGGCGAGTACCATTTTGGATGCGGCGAGTTTGGCTCATGAAGATGTCCCCTACCCGGGCGAGTTTTGGGTGTCGCAAGCGTTGTTGCCTGCGGTTTTGGATGGTACAAGCATTGAATGCTACAACTTTGAACGCTTTGATAGTTCCCCCATTTTTTGCTCCATATAAATAGAAGTAAAAAGCCTAAACGGAAAAAACATTTTTTATGCATAGTAACGCTGTGAGAGGTGGTCGATTTGTGTCATTTCAAGGTCATAAGTCAGTCATTTTTGCAGATATAGACTTCAAATTTGGTACACATATTCACCGTACATGTCTCAATCACATATATTCCGTTTTTTGGATAATTCTGATTTTTTCTTGAAAATTGTGTTAAAAAAGTATTTGGATTTCTCAAAATTTTGAATACAAAAACTAAAAAATCCGAGATAGCAGTTTGATAGCCCGGTCTATTGTAAGTAATTTGATTTAAGGCAATTGAGTTTATATCAAACATTTATCTTTATATCTTTGACAGTGATTTCCGCAAAACATTATTTTGCAACAAAAACCGTAGAACAAGACGTCACTCTGACGTCATTCTCGGTTGATATATCATAACCTCATATTTTGTCTTTTACCAACATAGGTCGAATTGATGTGAGAGAAGGTACTGCAAGTTTGGTGACAATACCGGTGTTCGTTTAGGAGTTATTGCAAAATAACGGGAGGGGGGGGGAAATAGCCCCCACTCTCCCCCCCCCCCCCCCCCCCCCCCCAGTAACTCGCGGGTTAAGTACCTGGCGGTGTCTCCTCGGGCGGCTCCTCGGACGCTTAAACAAATGTTTGGTAGGATAAATTCACACTTGTTGTGTTGTTCTTAACCAATTCCACGCTTTGAATGTCTGGTAGGGTAAACTGAAAGATTGTACTTTTCATACAACCCAAGTGTGTTGTTTTTAACAAATTCCACGCTTTCACAATTTACTTGAAAAACAAATTCCACGCTTTCACAATTTAATGTAGGGTAGGGTAAACTGAAAGATTGGGTTTTTCATGCTATCAGGACACTCAACCAAATAAAGGATTAATAATATTCAACCAAGGTAGGTAGGTAGGTACCTACGAATCAACACTGAACACACAACTCTAGCCGTGCTAAGCGTGTTGTTTTCGTATCAGTAACTGATTCAACACTGAACACTGTTCTTAAAACTAACACTGAACACCACTTACGACTTTCACAATTTACTGGAAAACTAAACTTGTGTTTTTCTTAACAAATTCCACGCTTTGAATGTCTGGTGGGGTAAACTGAAAGATTGGACTTTTTATACAACCCTAGTGTGTTGTTCTTAACACATTCCACGTTTTCACAATTTACTTGAAAAACAAATTCCATGCTTAAACAAATGTCTGGTAGGGTAAACTAACATTACCCTGGACGCCTTGATTCAACACTAAACACTGTTCTTAAAACTGATGCAACACTAAACATTGTTCTTAAAACTAACACTAAACACCAAAAAGACTTCCACAATTTACTTGAAAACTAACACTTGTTGTGTTATTCTTAACAAATTCAACGCTTTGAATGTCTGGTAGCGTAAACTAAAAGATTGAACTTCTCATACAACCCTAGTGTGTTGTTCTGAACAAATTCCACGCTTTCACAATTTACTTGAAAACAAATTCCACGTCAGTCACACTAATATAAATTTGGGCTAGGATCGCCAGTATTCAACCAAGGTTTAACACTACGATTTAACACCTACGATTTAACACTGAACACGCAACCCTAGGCCGCTAGCGTGTTGTGTTCGTTTGGCTACAGAATTGATGTCACAAAAGCGCAATATATGAAGAAATTCGGGCCCACTAAATACAAATATCATTGCAATCAATATCAATTCCACGCTTTCACAATTTATTTGAAAAATATAGAGGTCCGATCTGAATGGAAGTGGTACACTGACATGCCTGCCATCATGCTGATTCAGAGAATGTATGGGTTTTGGGTCCATCGCCAAGGGTTTTCTTGTTTATGGCGTTGGAACGGTTTGAATTTGCCCTTTATATAGTAGATGTTGCAAAACAAAATACTTAGCACGTAGCAATAAGTTAGAGAACATCAGGATAAATCATAGATGCTCGTTCCTGAGAACACGTGGCCTAAAAACTGTTAACTCGCGCACTGTAAGGGGTTGTCCCCTCCCCCCCCCCCCCCCGTCTGGTTTTGCTCAGATAACGACAAAACGGAGGCGCGCAGCGCTTACGAGTTTTCGCACACCTGTTTGAACATCAATTGCACACACTATGAAAAAAATCACCTCAGATCATCTCAGGTCAGGTCACCAGACCAGGTCAACTGACCCCACCTCCAAAAAGTTTGCAGCTGTGCCAAGGCCAGAGTTTTTCACAGATCAGTTTGAAACTTACAAGGTGTCATGAGGACATAAGTACTTACAATTCATTTATCTCGGAAGTTGTATATCGGTGACCTAAGGTCAGGTCAATTTCGTGACCTCCCCATAATAAGTCCATGGGGAAATATTAAAATGCTTCCTATTTCAAGGATATGCATGATATTAGTCCAATTACTTCTGGATCATGTTATTATAGGATGCTCTTGATGATCCAAGTGTAAGTTTTGTTCAGTGACCCCTAAGTTCGTGTTCGACGCAAACCCCCTGCAATGCGCGGGTTAAGTTTATTTAAGATCGCTTTTGCCGGAGACCAAGATCTGGAGACCAATTTGTCATCACACCATTTGGTCTGAGACCCACTGGTGCTTTTCCAGCCCTGGCTAAATAATGATCAGCTTGGTGTCACTGTATATGTGTTGTCATACGCGGGGAACCTCTGCTTTTAACAGCACACATGTCTGCTTACATTTCTGTCCCTAGATGGCACTAGTAGTGAACGCCTGAAGTTATGCTGTACCGCATAGCTTGAAGCCGAGAACTGTGGTCTGTGCCATGGAGGGAGGGGTACGAAACGAATCATTCTGCTCACCAAAAGGGTCTTAAGGGAGGGGTACGAAACGAATCATTCTGCTCTCACCAAAAGGGTCTTAATCATAGGTCCTTAACGCCGAGAACCACTGCTTGAGAGCCGTTACTGGCCTATTTCGACAACAATTATTGAGTGTGATTGCTCCTGTTCATATTAAATATATTGTTTGTCAGTGTCATTTCTTTGAAGGAGAAAAGGTGTGATTTATTTTAGAACAGAATAAAATAAAGAAACAAGCACGAGGCTCAACTTTGGTATTGCTTGTCATCCTGTATTCTGGTGGCGGATCCCAAGGAGCTCCATCGGGGCCATGGAAGCTTCTGCCCCCCCCCCCCCACTCCTCCCCTGAAAAAAAACGACTAAAATCGGCAAAAAGCTGATCGGATATTTGTCAAACTTTTTAACTTTGGCCTCTCCAACCCATCATTCACTTTCGGGATCCGTCAGTCTGTATGTATGTATTCGGACACAACAAATCGTCTGAGACCTACATTGCCTCTATTGGCCGGTTATTTTCGATGCTAGACCGTCCCCTCATTTTCTTTCTTCTGACCATAAAGAAAATCAGTCACTTTTATAATGGGGTTTTAAACTGAGATAGCAGTTTTAAAGGCCATGTCGAGAAATCACTTACGGCATGCTCTGTTTGGTTGTAAGGACTCTCCTGCCGAATATATTTGATGTTTTATCCTAACATTTGGTGTGTTGTCGGAAATTTGGGTCCTTTGTCGAAAAGTTTCATACGGTGCATATGTAGCAAAGTTACTGGACCAGCGAGCGAAGCCTTCGACAATAACAATATAATGCCAGCTATGTAAGCAAGTATAGGATGATCTTTACATTTTAACTTACTACTTCTATAAATCTATCTAATCTATACTCAATATGCCAGTCTATAATTTCGAAATATATTGCTTTTAAAAAATTGCTTATTTGGGGGTATATCTTGATAATTTAGCCAAACCAATGCCATATTCACCATTTGCAGGTACGAATTAGCACATTATTAGCACATTCACAGCCATTTGGCAAAGTGACTGGTTTCCTTTAAATGCCACGTTTTTGCTACTTCCTGGATCTGGGCACGACGAATCGTTTGAGACCTTTTTGTCCTGATTGGCCGCTAAACTGGGGGTCTGGAGTGTTCGCCGTCGTTTGTTCTTTTTTTTCTCGAAAGACAATCCGGAGGTCAAAATTTGTATGATCTTGGGAATTAATTTATCGGTGTTATCCAAAAGGCAATGAGTTTGGTTGAAATGGGGGACCGATTGTGAAAGCATGTCTGTGGCTGTGTCCAACTTCACGGACATGTGCTAATCTGAGAGATGCTGGATTATTTTGAACACAAAAGCAAAGAATTATGTTGCATCATGGCAACAACGTAGGCTCATTGCAAGGCAGATGCAAATGTATGTACCTATCGCGGCCCAGGATCCCAGCCTCGGTCCGTCACAGTGCTCTTACAAGTTGCAGAAGCACCTGCAGAGACCACCTGCAACACCTGTGTGGACCCGACCGAAACAGCAACACCTGCAACACCTGTGTGGACCCGACCGAAACAGCAACACCTGCAACACCTGTGTGGACCCGACCGAAACAGCAGCGGCAGCAGCACAAACAGCGGGCTCGGGACGGACCTGATCAACATGAAGGTCGGCCTGGCTATCCTCTGTGTGACGTCACACCTGGTGATGACGTCACTGGCACAACAGAAGCAGCGCGGTAAGCGGCGGGAGCCGGACCCGTGTGGCCAACACCTGCACCGTGTCAGTGTGTGGGCAGTCGGGTACTACACCTGGCAATGCAGGACCAGTGTGGGCAGTCGGGTACTACACCTGGCAATGCTAGTCAATTAGCCGAAAGTGTGCTGAGTTGCTGTGAATTTAATGTAGCGAAAATATGTCAGCTAATGTATGTTTCCACTGTGACACACCTGATACACAATAAGCAGCTCTGGGGCCATTCCAGAGCAAGCAGCTGCCTTGGCCTTTCTACTGATCTCCGAGGTCACATATTTATCAATATCCTGATCACGGCTGGTCACTGCTCAATGTCCAACAGATTACAAGATCTGGGACGCCAGCTACGGTAACTTGACGTGCTTCAGTTGTTCGCTGGACTTCCGATGGACCAGATTTAACGGCCGCGACCCCTGCCTGGGACTGTACGAGCCGCTGCACAAAACTACCCTGGTGCGATGTGGCACCAAAGAGGTCTTCTGTAAGGTGCGTTCTGTCATGGGTAGGTAGTGTGGGGCACAGTGCCATGGATAGAGTTTCTCACAGTGCCATGGATAGAGTAGCTCACACTGCCATGGATAGAGTCGCTCACAGTGCCATGGATAGAGTCGCTCACAGTGCCATGGATAGAGTCTCTCACAGTGCCATGGATAGAGTCTATCTCAGTGCCAATGATAGAGTCGCTCACAGTGCCATGGACAGAGTAGCTCACAGTGCCATGGACAGAGTCGCTCACAGTGCCATGGATAGTGTGGGGCACACTGCCATGGATAGAGTAGCTCTCAGTGCCATGGATAGAGTAGCTCACAGTGCCATGGACAGAGTCGCTCACAGTTCCATGGATAGAGTCGCTCACAGTGCCATGGACAGAGTCGCTCACAGTGCCATGGATAGTGTGGGGCACACTGCCATGGATAGAGTAGCTCTCAGTGCCATGGATAGAGTAGCTCACAGTGCCATGGACAGAGTCGCTCACAGTTCCATGGATAGAGTCGCTCACAGTGCCATGGACAGAGTCGCTCACAGTGCCATGGATAGAGTAGCTCACAGTGCCATGGATAGTGTGGGGCACAGTGCCATGGACAGAGTCGCTCTCAGTGCCATGGACAGAGTCGCTCACACTGCCATGGATAGAGTCTATCTCAGTGCCATGGATAGAGTCTCTCACAGTGCCATGGATAGAGTCGCTCTCAGTGCCATGGATAGAGTCGCTCACAGTGCCATGGACAGAGTCGCTCACAGTGCCATGGACAGAGTCGCTCACAGTGCCATGGGTAGTGTGGGGCACAGTGCCATGGACAGAGTCGCTCACAGTGCCATGGACAGAGTCTCTCACAGTGCCATGGACAGAGTCGCTCACAGTGCCATGGATAGAGTCTCTCACAGTGCCATGGATAGAGTCTATCTCAGTGCCATGGATAGAGTCTCTCACAGTGCCATGGATAGAGTAGCTCACAGTGCCATGGACAGAGTCGCTCACAGTGCCATGGATAGAGTCGCTCACAGTGCCATGGACAGAGTCGCTCACAGTGTCATGGGTAGTGTGGGGCACAGTTCCATGGACAGAGTCGCTCACAGTGCCATGGATAGAGTCGCTCACAGTGCCATGGATAGAGTCTCTCACAGTGCCATGGATAGAGTAGCTCACAGTGCCATGGATAGAGTCGCTCACAGTGCCATGGACAGAGTCGCTCACAGTGCCAATGATAGAGTCGCTCACAGTGTCATGGATTATTTTTTTTTTATATATATGCCGCCACCCATTAACAGGTGACCAGGAGTGCCCCCGCCCTCGATCCCATCGACGCACATCACCTTTCTTTAATACCAGAGAACAAAAGAGAAAATGTCGCGGCACTCCCAGCTAGGAAATGGAAGAAGAAATAAAAAAGCAAATGAAGAGAGGAAGGCTAAGTGGTCAGTGGTAATGTGGTTAAAAATAAGAAGGCAGAAAGTAGTCATTGCTGAAATCAACAAGTGACTGCCCCCCAACTACGCCCCTGGGAATCATACATTCTGACATTCGCACATACGTAACCGAGTTAGTAAGGATTGCAAGTGTGTGCCCCACTGCCTGCTGCCCCAATATCGTTGCCATCAAGAAAGGTTTGCCAGACAGTGAGGCAGGATACAATTTCAATCATACAAAGGTTGGGGAAGGCAGGTCCTGGTCTAGGCAAGCAGAAGGTCTATGCTGGAACCCGGTGAGCCCCCCAGCTAAGCAAAGCTTGTTGCTGTTCGATCTCACCCAGGTTCCAGCGTCGGTTAGTCGGGGTGGCTTTCGCGCATGATATACTTAATGGATATATAAGTTGAAACATGATCTAATTAATATAATTAATAAACTAAAAAACATGACCTTTTCCTCGAAAATGTGAAAATCCAATGTTATCCAAATGTTATTATTATGTTGTAATATTTCGGCCACAGGCCTCTCTGCAGGAGGACTCTCTGACCGGTACTCTGTGTTGGCAGGAGGACTCTCTGACCGGTACTCTGTGTTGGCAGGAGGACTCTCTGACCGGTACTCTGTGTTGGCAGGAGGACTTTCTGACCGGTACTCTGTGTTGGCAGGAGGACTTTCTGACCGGTACTCTGTGTTGGCAGGAGGACTTTCTGACCGGTACTCTGTGTTGGCAGGAGGACTTTCTGACCGGTACTCTGTGTTGGCAGGAGGACTTTCTGACCGGTACTCTGTGTTGGCAGGAGGACTCTCTGGCCGGTACTCTGTGTTGGCAGGAGGACTTTCTGACCGGTACTCTGTGTTGGCAGGAGGACTCTCTGACCGGTACTCTGTGTTGGCAGGAGGACTTTCTGACCGGTAATGGTATCCTCTGGACGGTCAGTAGGCAGTGCACCTCCATCTGTTACGCCGGGTGCCGACCGCGGGGTTTCGGTATCACCCACACGGCCTGCACCCGCTGCTGTACCGAGCACGGCTGCAACGACAGCCCGCCCGGCCAGCTGGGATCAGGGCACGGTGGCAGAGGGGACACGCCGTACAACTGAGCCGCGAGACACGCCGTACAACTGAGCCGCCGAGACACGCCGTACAACTGAGCCGCCGAGACACGTCCCACGTCTGAGGCTACAGCTGTCGACACGTCACACTGCTGAGGCTACAGCTCTCGACACGTCCCACTGCTGAGGCTACAGCTGTCGCCACGTCCCACTGCTGAGGCTACAGCTGTCGACACGTCACACTGCTCAGGCTACAGCTGTCGACACGTCCCACGTCTGAGGCTACAGCTGTCGACACGTCCCACTGCTGAGGCTACAGCTGTCGACACGTCCCACGTCTGAGGCTACAGCTGTCGACACGTCCCACGGCTGAGGCTACAGCTTTCGACACGTCCCACGTCTGAGGCTACAGCTGTCGACACGTCCCACTGCTGAGGCTACAGCTGTCGACACGTCACACTGCTGAGGCTACAGCTGTCGACACGTCCCACGTCTGAGGCTACAGCTGTCGACACGTCCCACTGCTGAGGCTACAGCGGCCGACACGTCCCACGGCTGAGGCTACAGCTCTCGACACCCAGTACAACTGACTAATTAGTCAGCGCCAGGCCCACTCCGTTGTGTCTGCCAATGCCAGCGTCAAGGGTGTGACTATATTGTTGTAAAGCAATATGGTAGTGGTAGTCAATGAAGGTTGTGGCGTCCAAGTAGTATAACATAAGCGTCTTGTCAGAATCCGTGGCGTCCAAGTAGTATATCATAAACGTCTGGTCAGAATCCGTGGCGTCCAAGTAGTATATCATAAACGTCTGGTCAGAATCCGTGGTTTACCATGTTATAAATATGTAATGCTTCGGTGTTTCTAAATGTGATGAGTGTGAGATAAAACTTAAAAGGCGAAATATCGACTCTTTCTGCCCATACCTGACCGGGTCCAAAGACAAACATCCAACGATGGAAGATATCCAGTGGAAGCAGAATACCAAGAAGCATAATATCGAGGTACGAATGAAGAGGGATGCATGGATGATTGGAGATGTTGTACAAACGTAAATATAAACTTTGCCTCGTTACGCGCCGGACACAGACATTTGATCATCGAGCGACACTAGCGCCACGCTGCGGACGCCGTGAGAACTAAACCGTTTAAAGGGAAATAATGACATTTTCCCACAAAAATGGAGTTAGCACTTGAAATCGCCAGACGAGCCCAAATATATTGTAAATTCATCACATTTTGCATGAAAACTTTCCTACCGAAAGATATTTCAAGTTATAGTTGATAAGCGTTTCACACTTTTAACGATCGGTACTTTTGGTCCTCATCAAACTGCGGGCTTTCCCCGTATTGCTTTTTTACGCAATGGAGTGGAAAATATATTGTGCGTTCTGCTTGTTGTGATTATATGCCCGGCGATCTTCTAAAACTAACAGCGATTGGAAAAAGTGGCAATAAAATCGGAAGCTCATCGATGCACATCAACGGCGGCATAGTTAGTGGTCGCGACCCTCAATTTTTGCAAATCGATTCATTTGTTTTCAACATTAGGAGTTTTGTATAATTTGTCTGTGGCTGCATATGCTATGCTTTATATTATCATGAAAAATAATACTTTTTCCCCAAAAAACTAACAAACAATAACACAAAACTGGCAATTAAATCGGAAGCTCATCGATGCACATCGACGGCGACCTATTTAGCGTCGGCGATTTGTTTACAAAGTCATTGTCATGCTTCTCGGCGCACTTAACCATTGTGGCGAGTTGTTAATGAGGACACTGGAATCATTCTTGTGTAGCATTGCAAAATATATCTGATTTTGAGTTGAAAGCTAATTAAAGACTTATTCAAATTATTGTTTTTAAGTTTGAATTTTCTTGTTAATCATTATTAAAGGCATTTTATCACTGTATTTCATAGTAGTTGACACTTCAGAAGCTTATGACATAATAATATTGTATCCAATATGCATTTCCCTCGCCTGTTGCTATTGTGGCGCAGTGCCGAGTGCTTTGCGAATACTTGCTTGCCTGGGGTTCAAATCATTCCGCCCTTTTTTTATTCGAGTTGGTATAGTTTGCATGTTGTTGTTATTCATGACTTATACTGATAGTCAGTCATGCATCACGGATGCTTCACGGATTGCTTCACGGATCAGTTTGATCGAAAACGTCACACAGCCTCCAAACATGCCGCACTCGATGTAAACAATGGTAGGGAAGGACGAATTTGTCAATGACCTTCATGAAGTACACAAAGTACTTGTTTTTTTTCCAAACTTACAACTTCGAATTTGGGAATAATTTTATTTAATTCTTAAATTTAAATAAAATAATTTTAAAACCATAACGGTAGCCTAAGCAATTATTGCTAACAAAATCAAAAGGTCATTATTTCCCTTTAAATGGATATATTTGTTAAAAATACCGACACAAAGTACTTGTTCATTACCACCGCACTACCAAAAATTAGGATAAATCTGTATCTAACAAAAAAATCTGTATTTCATCGTATATTCCCTTATTCCGGGACCTGTCGCGCTGCAATTAATGCAGTTTGATCCCTGAAGATGGAAAAACTCGCTCCTCCTTACAACAAGCCATGATAACACGTTAAAATATCACCAACACTGATACCACGGGATGCTGCGTTAACCCGCACCGTGCCGGGGCCTACCCGCGACGTGCGGGGGCCTACCCGCGACGTGCGGGGGCCTACCCGCGACGTGCGGGGGCCTACCCGCGACGTGCGGGGGCCTACCCGCGACGTGCCGGGGCCTACCCGCGACGTGCGGGGGCCTACCCGCGACGTGCCGGGGCCTACCCGCGACGTGCGGGGGCCTACCCGCGACGTGCCGGGGCCTACCCGCGACGTGCGGGGGCCTACCAGCGACGTGCCGGTGCTCGGCGCTACCTTCGCCGTGCCGGGGGAGGGGGAAGGTGTTAATAAAGACACCCCCCTCTAACTCGAAAACTAAAAGGGATATAAAGACGTGGAAAGAGTGTTAGTCCCGACAAGCACAAAGCATCTCGACAAGCACATTCGAAAGTACATCAATATGTTTTTCCTAAAGCCAATATTGAGGTCATCAGAGGTCACCAAATGTCAAATTTTCCAGTTTTAGGACTTCGCTCCAGCTATA